>PVJI01004191.1:0-112022 GCA_004026765.1 Micronycteris hirsuta | reverse complement strand
CTATTCTGTTCCATTGGTCTATCTGTCTGTTTTTATGCCAGTACCAAGCTGTTTTGATTACAGTGGCCTTGTAATACAGTTTGATATCAGGAATTGTGATCCCTCCTGCTTTGCTCTTCTTTCTCAAAATTGCAGCTGATATTCGGGGTCATTTATGGTTCCATATAAATTTTTGAAGTGTTTGTTCTATATCTGTGAAATATGCCATTGGCACTTTGATAGGGATTGCACTGAATCTATAAATTTCTTTGGGTAGTATGGACATTTTGATGATGCTGATTCTTCCAATCCATGAGCATGGTATATGTTTCCATTTGTTTGTGTCTTCCATGATTTCTTTCTTCAGTGTTGTGTAGTTTTCTGAGTACAGGTCTTTTACCTCCTTGGTTAGGTTTATTCCCAGGTATTTTATTTTTTTGTTGCTATATCAAATGGGATTTTTTCCCTGATTTCTGTTTCTGCTGTTTCACTGTTGGTATACAAAAAATGCCTTTGATTTCTGGATGTTGACTTTGTATCCCGCTGCTTTTGGGCCATATTTCTTAGTCTCCTCGATTTGACAGCTTCACTGTATTTGTTTCTGTGTATTAGGTAGAGCTGCTTTGACTCCTTGTCTTAGTAGCATGGCCTATTGTAGAAAAGGCACCTGTAAATTGTGTGGGTGGAGTCTTAGTTAATCACCTGGGTGAGCAACCTGCTTCACCACTTTGTGGCTCTGTGTGGAAGGAGGGCTCAGAGAGGAGACAGTGCTGCTGCCTGGCTTCTGGAGGTTTGTCCAGCGATCGCCCCATTTCTAGTCACTTCACCCACTCCCTATATGTGACTGGCACCCTTCCAGCTGTTGCCCTGGTGCTAAATCTCAGAGTGGGTAAGTTTGTGTATGTTCTAAGACCATGCAGGC
Organism: Micronycteris hirsuta; assembly: GCA_004026765.1. NCBI lineage: Eukaryota > Metazoa > Chordata > Mammalia > Chiroptera > Phyllostomidae > Micronycteris > Micronycteris hirsuta. The sequence goes on along the minus strand of PVJI01004191.1, from coordinate 111,121 downwards.
CCTGTAAGTGGAGTCTCCTGAAAACCTGGCATTTTTTATCTGCCGCCCAAATCCCCATTGGTCTTCACAGACAGAAGTTATGGGAACTTATCTTCCTCGCACTGAAATCCTGGGCTGTGTGGTCTGGGGCTAGGATCGCTCACTCCCAAGGTATCCCTCCCAATTTTAATCCACCATATACGAATGTGGGGCCGCTTGTGCTGCTGCTGTCTCTCTGTGCCACACTGCATCTCCTCACCTCTCTGCCCATTTCCATCTCTGCCCCTCCTACCCATCTGGATGAATGTGGTTTCTTTAAACCCTTGGTTGTTGGATAGAGTTTGATTTTCTTTAAACCCTTGGTTGTTCCATAGAGTTTGATTTTCTGACAGTTCTGGGAATTACTTGTTTTGGGGTTTAGTTGTAATTCTCTCTGTAGTTGCATGAGGAGGCAAAGCATGTCTTACTACATCTCCATGTTGACTGGAAGTCTGATTCCGCATTTTCTTGCAAAGAAAGAACCAAGTACTTTATGGATTTAAGAAAGGAAGATACACACGAGTAGATGAAGCTGTATTTTGTTGTTACTGCAGTACTGCAGTATTGCTATTAGAATTTAAATGATATACCAGAAAACAGAGGAATCTGTAAAGGCCTTGGGAAGAGATAAAGAAACTTCAAAGCAACAAAAATCTGGTGTGGTTCTTTCATGTATCACACAGGAACAAGACTAAGGCAAAGTAGAGCAGATTAGGTAGAAGTATTTTTGCTTCTGGTAAACGTCCTTCTTAATGGAAGCATTATGTACCTTTTGGTATATAAGATAACAGTGTAACTTAGATGAAATATGGCACATCAGAAGATTCTCATCTTTTGGGGGACACAGGCCCCTCTGAAAAGCAGGTGACAAATATGGAACCTCACCATAGAAAAGTGTACATATCCACATGATCCCATAATTTTTATATAATTCTAAGGGGTTCAGAGGCCCCTTGAAGCATTTGTGAGTCCCAGGTAAAGAAATCCTAACATATATGCTCAAGACTACACTCTATATTCCCCTTTCCTGAGCTCTAGACATCCCCATCTGTCACTCAAACACCTCCACTTGCAGTCTCCCAGGCATCACAAGTGTAATGGGGCCCTGGAGAGACTCATATCTCCCTCATCTCCAGCCAAACCTCCTCCTTCTACCTCATCACACTGTCCAGCAGCACTACCAAGCTCTTACTCTAGGAATGTGGGTTTCATCTAGGACTTCTCTCTTTCACCATCTACATTCAGTCATGAGGGCTGATTCACACTGCTTATTTCTCAAGCCTGTCCTCTTCTTCCCCATCTCAAAGCTGCCTACTGAACTACTGCTACATGGAATCCAGCCTTGGCTCCCAGCTACCCATTTCCCACGCCACAATCATAGCAACCTTTCTATAAGAAAAGCCTGCTCCTATCACCTCTCTGCTTTAAGCCTTTTAGTGACTCTCCGTTGCTCTCAAGTTATAAGTAGGCTTATCTACAAACCCTTTGTAGGTTGGTCCCTGACCACCAAACCAGCCTGACTCTCTTTGTTCCCTCTCAAAAATTGCCTGCTCTTGCCACACCAAACTTCTTTCTGTGCCTTTTTTGAGCTGCGTGCTCTTTCTCACACTCTTTCTCTCTGGACCACCCCACATGTTGCACAGGGACCACATCTTGGATATTTGTCTCTGTCTCAAGGACCTGTTAAGGTACCTGGAACCCAGGAGATGTTTAATAGATTCATGGTAAATTAATCATATGGCTTATTGTTCCATAAAACACTAATGTAGTATTAAATGTTACAATGAAGCAGAAAAGCAGAGTGGGTTCCAGTCCCAGCTCTGAGTCCTTAGGCAGGTCATGGCACCTCTCTAAGCCTCATGTACACGACCATAAGGTGGGAATGAAAGTATCTATTTGAGAGAGCTTTTGTGAAGGTTAGATAGAATGTGAATTAGCGGATGCCACAAAAACAGTCCTGTCTTCTAAAGGGCAACCTGGAGACATGCAGGGCCATTTCAGCTCATTACAAAGACAGGTACAGCATTAATGACCAAGGGCTAGGAAAGCTGGTGTTCCTGCAATGAATGCATTGGACAGTTTCCACACAACAAAAACTGCTCGATTTCTCACGATTTCCAAATGTTCCGCCAAATACTAATGTGTGCGCGTGTGTGTGGCAGGGAGCTGATTATAATTATAAAACCTAGAATCTGTTTTCTATATGAGTATAACCTCAAAGCACATCTTAATGTAAACTGAGTTTCCAGAAATACAATTACCATGTAAACTGAGGAAAGGCTGTACTCTCTTTTATTCAGTACTTTACCAAACTGTGCTCATTATTTCAGAAAATCATGTCACTAACAGCAATGGAAACTGAGTGGAATCTGAGTGGCCAAAGCAACACCCCTCTATCAGTCCACATTTGCAGCCTTTGCACTTGTGGTGATTCTATCATAATGTATGTGGTTAGCTCTATCTCAAGATATAAACCATAGAGAAAATGTATTGACAGAATTCAACGGAACCTTTGCTTTCTTGTCTTATTTCCAAGTGATTCATTCCAGGTGTGGGCCAGCACCTGACTACCCTATGACGTTTGTGGTATGCCTGAGCATTTTCACATAGTGAAAAGCTCGTCTTTTATTATAAGGCGCTTCCTTTTTGCTTTTCCTTTAAAATATAGGTGGGTATTATATCAATTTTCTCAAATTTGCCTGTGCAAGTAGATTATTTCTGAATTGCATTTCAGGGTGGTAAATGCAGTGTTCAAATCTTCATCAACAAGGGTTGTTGGGTCTATGAGGGGCTTCAGCAGCCCTGGGGGCTTGTGAAGGACTTAGTGCTGGGACTGGCATGGAGTGAGCCCTTGTTCTGTTATGGTGAGCGTTCTGGGTCAATCCTAACTGCGACACAACATACTTGTGATTCAGGATAAAGATCATGCCTGGCTTCTGCAGAGTGATTTATCATCTGCTCCAGTGTTCTCACTGGGGGTTCTACTTCATTACACATGGATAGTTGCCAAACAGGAAGGAAGACAGCTGCTGTTGCAGCATAGAACACAGTGTGAAGCCTGCCTGTGCCCCCTCTACTTTCCCCAAATACATCCCTGCTCCAGAAACCTCCATGGCTCCCCACCCCAATGGGCCTAGGATCTCAGTCTAGCACTTCTGCTCCGCCTAACCTGAAATCTAGCCCATTACTACCCTTCCGCCATAGCCACCCTTCACTTTCCCTTTCATAACCCTCCTTCCCTGGAGGCTCAGCTCAGCCCCTCCACTTGCCTGTCGTTCAAAGTGAAGCTCATATCCCACATCCTCCAGGAGGCCTTTACAGACCACTCTGGGCCACAGTAACTTCCTTATCCAAACTCCATACCAGCAAGGACTATGCTATTATTTGACAGTTAATCTATACCACCAAATTGTGTTAATTATTTTCAGGTAAGTGAATCCACTGGCCTGAGAAATTTTTTAAGTGGAAGAATAGGTTTAAAAAAATGACAAGCAATAAAATGAAAGCAACGGTGATTAGCATGTTTACTGTACAACAAGCATCATTCAGGAATCATTCAGGTCAGAGAAACACTGCTTTGGGGATTCCATCTTTGCAGATCTAGGTTCAAATCCTGATTCCTCCACTAGCTGTATGACCCTGTACACATAGCTTACCTCTCTAGGCCTCAGTATCTTCATTTATAAAGGGGGTTTGCTAACACTCACCTGATAGTCTGCTGTGAAGGCTAAATTAAATAATGAATGTCGAGTGCCGAGCCCAATGTTGGGCACATGTAGGCACTCTGTAAATGTTTCCTTAGCTTTGAACCTGGGTCAATCCAACTCCATAACTTTGTTGACCCCCTTACATCTCCCTGCATCCCCCTGAAAGGGGACTTGTACCTACAACTGCACATGGGATCACACATAATTCCTACTGACCTTGCCTCATTTATCACTTCTTTCCCATAAGACAGGTTTTTCCTCTGCTGTTACCTTGGCCATGGACAGCGGGGAGGGCTTGGTTGTATAACTGCCAGGAAGTACTTTGACACTTTTACCCCAATCAATCAAACAGGTCCTTGCAGGTGATAGGCACCACACACTTGTTGACTGACTGAATTCACCAACAAAGGACCTGATCCCAGAGCCACATGGCTCACCCTAGTGACAAAGAAATGTGTAATGGCCTCTGACATGTAATTGATGCTTACTCAACATATATAAAGAGGAAGAAAAAGGGAAGTAAAAATTAAGAGATGTGGGAGGAGAAAAGATACAGCTTTTGGCCACTGTACATGGTTCCTTTCCACTGGAATCCCCTTTATCCTCTACCCTTAGGTAATTAATAACCATCCATACCTCATGGCCAGCTTGGATGTCACTGCCTCTCTGGGCCAAGTTTCTCCCAGGCACAGGGATGTTTTGTAACTGGCTGTTTACTTGTCTGCCTACACTCTAGCCTCTAAACTTGTTTAGAGTGGATATCTGCAGTCCCGGACACTGGACATGGTACACAGGATGTGCTTAATAAATGTTTGCCTCTCAGGGTAAGAAATCTCCCCAGGGCCCACAAGCACAGCAGTCACGAGACAAGCAGAGGCAAACTTAGGTCAGCTGGATGCTGCTGACTGCAAGAGCCATGGATAGTTAAGAGAAGGCCAAGGAGGATGAGGAGGGGAGGGGCCAGTTAAGCCTTCCTCAAAGAGTAAGACAGCAGTATGGAGAAAAAACCAACAACAGTGGATGAGGAAGCAAGAGCTGGAATAAGGCCATGGGCTGCCAGTCACCTGCCAGTGAACACAGGGAGAACCGGTGGTGAGGAGGAGAGAGATAGAGAGGCAGGTCTGAGGGAACCATTGTTTGGAATGAGTGAGGGAGACTTAAAACTCCTCCATCCAATCCTAGCATTTCCCAAATGCTAAGACAGGATTTGAGCTGGGCCTTCAACCATAAGCAGAATGTCAGGAGGTTAGAGGGGAGAAGGCATCCAGGCAGGAGAAGAGAGATAGTAGGCGCCCAGTCTTGCTAGAGAAGGAAGGTAGCGTACAGAGATTTTTCTGGGAGATAAGCAGGCAATTCTGGCAGAGGTTTCATACCTTGTAAGCTTCCTAATAAAATAATCTTCCATAGGGAAGGAGAATACTTTACATGAAATATTTCCTTTAATATTCTCAATGATGTGGAAAAACTAAATATCCTAAGAGTCCAACAGTCATAGAATAGTTTATGATGTCATGGGATATTTACTCGATGGAATTTAAAGATCATCTTTTGGCAAAATGGGTGGAAATGCTGTGTGATGGACGATAAAATGAAAAAGGCAAAATACTGAATTCTATTATATTGTGATCAAACAAGGTACAAACTATGATTATATGTGTATAAGAATCAGAGAGCAACATGCGAACAACTTGGGGAGGCTATTCTTTTACTTTGAAACAGCTGTTGTTATAATATTGTCTGGGCAACTTTAAAAAATTGGCGAAGGTGCTATAGGGATGGGGAACTACTGGAGAGTTCTGAGGAGAAGTCATGTGGCGAAAGCCACAATTAAGGAAGCTGAGTCTGGCCGTGGAAGACAGGCTGTGGAAGGCAAGCAGCGGGCCTGGGCAGGGAGCCTGACAAGGTAAACGACTGGGCCAACATCCAGGTGTGAAGTAGGACACACCTGGGTGAAGGTGATTGGGAAGGCTTTGTAATGTGTGAGGTAGCTAGGCTATGGTCCCCAGTCATTCAAACACAAATCTAGGTGTTGCCATGAAGAAGTCTGATAGATGTGATTAAAGTCCATAATCAGCTGACTTTAATTAAGTAAGGGAGGTTATCATAGATGATCTCAGTGGGCCTGATTCAGTCAATTGAAAGGCCTTGTGAACTGAACTGAGGTTTCCCCAAAGAAGAACTTTAGGGAAAAGTTCCCCTCTGGGAAGCTCTGCCAGCTTTTGCCACAGAGTTCCATCCGGTCCTATGGACTTCAGACTTGTCCATCCAGCCCACACAATCACCAATTCCTCATACTGAATCTCTTAACATACTGTATTTTGCCATGTATAACATGTACCCATGTTTCTGTGCACATTATACACGGGATTATTATACCTATGTTATGTAATCATTATGCCCATGTATAATGTGCACCCTCATTTTCCCTCAAAAATTTCAGCAAAAAAAATGCACATTATACATGGCAAAATACAATATACGCTTACTGGTTCTGCAGCTCTGGTTGAATGCTGACTGACACAGGTGGCCACAGGGTGGGGAGAAGGGGGCACCTAGCAGGCACGCTGGAGGAAGACAGTGGCTCCTCATCAATTCCTCCTGCACTGGCATGAGCTGGCCAACTGCCTCCACGCTCACATCAAATAGGTGTCTCCCTAACATGCCAGCCCCCTGCCTGGCCATCTGGGCCACATTCTGCCTAGGCCCCTGTCATCCCTCATTGTTCCTCCAAATGCCTCTTCAGGCTTTTGGTCCTCACAGTTCCCATCACATATGTCAGAGCTGGTCCATATGTCACATCAGCCCCTGCCCAGAGTGTCCTGGACATGCTAACCCCATGCTCTCCTCCCATGCCAGTGTGCTCTGGCTGCCAGCACCCACCCTGGGCTGAATCATCTTCTTACTAGTGACACCAGCACAGCCCTCCAAACCTGTCACTGTCACGCTAACCTTGATGGAAATGGAAGCTGAGGCCCAGAGAGATGAAGTTACATGAACAGCCAGAGAAGGTCACGGTGGCCGGCACTGAACCATACATAGCCAGCAAGTGGTGGGGCTGGACTCCATGCCAAACACTGGCTCATGCCATCCTTCCTCATCGCTATCTCTGTCTTCATCTTCTGGGCACAATTCTTGAGGGCAGGATACACAGCTAACAAGTCTTCTAACCTTCTCCCCTAGTGCCCAGCATAGTGCTAACTCAGTAGGCACAAAAGAAATGCCTCACTGGTTTCTGGCTTAGTTTTCCAACAGCTCTGCACTAGGTCTGGTGCTGAGTGCAAAGCCACTTTGACTCTTCTATCCCGGCCACACTGGAGGGTGGGTTCCCGTGTCCCAGGGAGACCCAGGCACGTGGGTGGGCTCCGCACAGTGCCAGGTGCCCGAGGTATTCCCTAAGAGTTAACAGGGCCTCCCCCAACCAGGGCCCCTCTCAGTGCCTCTACAGGCTTTCTCAGAAGGCAGCCAGCCCTGCAGAACCCCTCCCACCCAGCAACCACTCAGACTTTGGGGGGCCTTTGTCCTTTAATAAAGACGGTATTACTGAGTCGCAAAGCTTCCCTCCTTTCCAACCTTCCTCGCTGCCAGGGTTCCCGCTAAAGGTGAAGCGCTGTCATTCAAGGCCAAAGAAAGAGCTGAATCAAGATGCTAAACTCTTTTGACTTAATGTGACAACCTACAGCTCTCCTTGAACCACAGTTGTGTGAGAAGCACACCCAACTCAGCACAAAGACCTCTGGGTGGCTGTGGTTTTGGGTGTCCTGAGGTTCTAGGGATCTCTCCTCCACTGCCTGAGCTCTCTGCATGCATCTCATGAACGCTCTAGTTTCCTCTCTGAATGCAGACATCAGCCAGCCAGGGGAGCCTCCGCCACCAACGCCGTTCCCTGCTTGCTTCAGGCTGCAACAAAGACTACTTGAGGGCCGAGAGACAGCGCTGCCCAGTTCCTTTCCTGAGCCTGTTCTCTTCCCTTTCACATATCTTTCCCTTTTATTCTCCCTGCCCCCTTCACTCCTGCTTTATGCCTCATTGAATCCATTAGCCACTTTATAGGGTGCTCCTGAAGAATAAATTTTCTGTGTGGGGCTTCTGATGGTTTCCCCGCTGGCAGCTCCAACTGCCTTGGTGGTGGCAGGAGCGGGGAGAAAAAGGCAATCTCTGGAGGGAGGAGCCTTCATGGCCCCTACAAGGCTGCATCTCCATCTGGCAGCGGTAGGGCTGGCTGACTCAGCAGACAGTCTCACCTGCCAAGGGGCTCCACCCTGGCCCTCCCTGACCCCAATGGGTTCTGATCCCCCATGATCTTAGGTCAAGCAGTTTAGACCCTGTAAACCTTTGTCTTCTCACCTGTGAAATGGGGATAATAATTATACCCTTCTCACAGGGTTGTTGTAAAGACTCAGTGGGTTAATGGAGTAAGGGCTTTAGAACAGGACCTGGGTCAAACTAAGTGCCACTCAACATTTATTTTTACTATTATCATCATGCAAGACAACATGGCTGTTTAGGAGTCCTTGTGCCCCCTCCGACTCCTCTACTTGTTGAATGAAGGAAGGGAAAGAAAAAAGAGCAATTCAAGGCTATTTGCAGCTGTTTCTGTATGAGTGTGTCCGTGTGTGTGTTTTCTTTTTTCCTGCCTTGGTGTCCTAGAGTTCTGAAAGGAATAAAAACAGAGCCATAAAGCAGTGAAAAGGCATGATTCTTCTTAAAATCCCAGCTAATCCTGCAGCTTCCTTTAAAGTGGCAATAGGAGGAGGCGGGGAAGGGACCAGAATTGTTTTTGCAGCACCCTCCCCTCCCAACCACTGCTCCTAGAGACCAGGAAACTAGGGGGAAAAATCCATAAATCAACCACAAGGAGGACGACAGAAGAAGGAACCAGGCAGGGAAAGAGCAAAGCCCAGGACCCAGCTGGGGAGGAAGGGAGAGCAGCATGAGGGGACACTTTGACTATCTGGTGGGCAAGGATGGATGTCTTCAGAGGGTACAGCACCTGGGCCAGAGGCTCAGTGAACTATCCCCCTTCAAAAGTCAAAGGATAGCAGCAGGTCCTGCACAACAATGATGCCACATCAGAAAGTGTCTCTGATCTGACCACTTCTCTCCATTCCACTGGCACCTCCTCCCCAGTCACCCACTAACAGGGCTCCCACAGCCTCTCCATCCCCACCCATCCATTCACAACAGGCAACCAGAGCCAGCTTTTAAGAATGAAAATCACATCATGCTATCTCTGCTTAAAAACTTTCAGTGGCTCCCCATTGCACTTCGAATAGAGTCCAGTTGGACCCTTACTGATTTCCCCGCCTAACTACATGCCACCATCAGGTCCATCTGGGTCCCAGGATACTTCACCTCTCAAATTTACCAAGGCCTTCCCATTTGAGAACTTCATGCCTGCTGCTTACCTGGCCAATCCTTTCCTATCCTTCCTGTCACAGATGGAGCACCCCTCTCAAGGAAGCCTTCTCTGACCCCTCTGAGGAGCTCCCCTGCCCTCCTTCTCTCTCTCAGAACCCCTTCTCCCATCCACAGCACTTCTGTGACTTGTTCATTTTCCATTTCCTCTACCAGGCCATAGCTCTATGGTCTGGTTCACTCACCACTGAAAAGAGGCCCCAACCTGGTGCATGGCACATAGTGGGTACACAATAAACATTTACTAGATAAGTGAAAGAATGAATGAGTGAATAAGAAACATCCATAGCAAGTGAGCTTATGGTTATTAAAAAATAGCACATTTTGGGGCGGAAAGGCTGGGGTGAAATTTCAAGTATCCTCCAGAAAAGCTCTTCATCGCAAACCATCACTGTCACTTTTCAGTGTTTCAAACAGTCCACGCTTTGGGTAACAGCAGTTTATATGTTAGTTTCTTGTTAAATGGCAAATAGTCTAGACAAATTCATGACAGGTTAATGTAGAGAAAGATCCACAAACTTTTTCCGTGAATATCAGAAAGAGAATATTTTAGGTTTTGTGAGTCACAGTCTCTGTTCCAACTGCTCAACTCTGCTGCTGTAGCAGCACAGAAGCAGCCACAGACAATGTGTCAGGGAATGGACCTGGCTCTGTTCCAACAGAACTTTATTTACAAAACAGGCCACGGGCAGGATTTGGCCCTCAGGTCATAGTTTGCCAATCCCTGGGTTAGACTGAGGCCTAGCAGAGTTAAAAGAGAAGAACACTGTAATGATTGGTTTTTTTGGTCTTCAACAAATAGGCACGGCAGGTTTTAGGAATTTCACAACACTGTAACATTGCTTTACATGCTGTCACATGCTAAAATAGAATAAAGACAAGGAAACACCTTGAATTTACTTGTAATTATTGTTAGAATACAAGCATTTCATCTGTGTCATTCTGCATGTCAGGAATGTATCTGTACAAATGGGGAATTCTAAGAGCAATTTTCACTCTGGAAGTACTGAGGGATCAGTATCTGTTAAATGTGTGGTTGCGTGAGTGGCTAGATAGACAAAAAAATGGAGAGGACAGATGTTTTACAAGGTAATTACAAAAGTAGGTTTACTTGGTCAATAATTGGATGAGTTGTAAAGGAGGAAGTTGTTGATAATGACTTGGCTTTAGGCTTATGAGATCAGGGGGAGGAGCTGATGGCAGAGATGGGCGGGGTGAGTTTGTTTGATGAATTAAAAAGCAAGAACAGAGCAAAGATAGTCTTTTCAACAAATAGTCAGTCACATACAAAAAAATTAATCTAGACACAGACCTAAAATCCTTCAAAAAATTAACTCAAAATGGGTCATAGGCTTAAATGTAAAACACAAAACTATAAAACTCCTAGAAAATAACATAGGAGAAGATCTAGGTGACTTTACATATGGTGATGACTTTTTAGATGTAACACCAAAGGCATAATCCGTGAAAGAAATAGTTGATAGGATGGATTCATTAAAATTAAAAACTTCTGCTCACAAAAGACGATGTCAAGAGAGTGAGAAGACAAGTCACAGAATGGAAGGAAATACTTGCAAAAGACATATCTGGTAAAGGATTATTATCTAAAATATTCGAAGAACTCTTAAAACTCAACAGTAAGAAAACAAACAACCCAATTATAAAATGGGCCAACAGACACCTCACCAAAGGTACAAGATGCTCCACATCATATGTCATCGTGGAAACCAAAATTAAAACGACAGTGAGGTACCACAAGGTACTACTATTAGGAAGGCCTAAATGCAAAAACACTGACAACAGCGAACACTGGCAAGGATGTAGAGCAACAGAAACTCTCATTCACTGCTGGTGCGAATGCAAAATGGAACAGCCACTCCAGAAGACAGTTTAGTGGTTTCTTAGAAAACAAAACATACTCTTACAATCATGCTCCTTGGTATTTATCCAAAGAATTTGAAAACTTATGTCCACATAAAAACCTGTGTGCAAATGTTTACAGCAGCTTTATTTATAATTGTCAAAACTTGGAAGTATCCAAGATGTCCATCAATAGTTTAACTATTGTCTGGTATGTCCAGACAATAGAATAGTATTCAATGACCTAAAGAAATAAGCTACGAAGACGTGAAAAGACATGCAGGAACCCTTAAATGCATTTTACTAAGTAAAGCAAACTAATCTGAAAAGGCTACATACTGCAAGATTCTAACTCTATAACATTCTGGAAAAGGCAAAACTATAAGAGACAGTAAAAAGATGAGTATTTACCAGAGGATGGGTAAGGGGGAGAAGAACAGGCAAAACACAGCAGATTTGTAGGCAGTGAAACTATTCTGTATAGTACTACAATGATGGATACATGTCATTAGACATTTGTCCAAACCCACAGAATGTACCACACTAAGAGTGAATCCTAATGTGAACTATGGACCCTGGGTATTTACGATGTGTCAGTGTAGGTCCATCAGTTATAATGAATGTACCACTCTGGTGAGGGGTGTTGATAATAGCAGAAGCTAATAGGGAAGGGGCCATAGGGGAAGTCTCTGTACTTTCTGTTCAATTTTTCTGTAAACCTAAATATGCTTTAAAAAAAATCTTTAAAAACAAACAACTCAAGGACACAGAAAAATCACAGATGTCTTCATGCTCTCTTTAGTTACTTGATTTTAATTATTTGTTTTTCAATTATCCAGAGTGAAATTGTTTATCATCCAGAAGATGACAAGTTACAAACAGCTTGGATGTTTCCTCTTAAGAAAGCAAGTATTTCAGAATCCTCCATTTATTCAGGACTTAATATACAATCAAGAAAAGTTTTAATGCATTTTTAAAATCCAGATGTCTGAAATTTCTAATAGTGTCTAAGGAAAGGAAGAAGAATTATGTAGAACTACAACTGAAACCACTGCACTGGGACAGGGGTATAAATGGTTTTCTGAGCCACCTACTACGTGTTCAGAACTACGATCAACATTCTCACATTGAACCTGTACAGGAACTCCACTGGAGGTATTAGTACAGATGAGGACCAGCCTTAGGGAAGGTAGAGAGACCCAGGTTTGAATCCCGGCTCTGTTCCTTCCAAGCAGGGTGGCCTTGGGCAAACTTTGAAATCCCTCTGGACTTCCACTTCCTTATTTGTAAAATAGGGGTTGGACTTAAAAACTAAGGTGCTACCCAGCTCTGACTTGCTATAAGTCTAATATTTCAGAGCTAGTTTTCAGCCATTAAAATCCTTACCTTCCTAAGATCTCATTCTCTAACTGTTCTATTGTCTCATGCTGACATAAATACACTGAATTGCAATTGCCTATCTGTCTGTGTCTGCCCTACTAGACTCTATGCTGTGTGGGGGACAAGACTATCAACTGTCCTTTCCATTGTATTCCAGCACCTTGTAGGGAGCCCAGGAACAGGTGGAATTCATTCATTCTACAAATATTTATTAGGCAACAGCTACAGGGCACCTTGCTACATACTGAAGCTGGCCCCTAGTTAGTATCTCTCCAGCCCAGAGCAGCTTCTTCAAAGAGCAGTAGTTGCTCGCTCTGACCCTGGAGAGGTCCTGAATGTCAGCTTCTATGACATCAGAAGAGTGTAAACTCCTTGAGGAGGCACAGGAGAGGATGGAGCTGAAGGATACCTGCAGAGGCTGTCCCTGGAGGACATGCTAATGCAATTCACTCCCCACAGGGCTACTGGAGAGCACTACCAGGACTTTACCTGTGGCCTTGTCACAGCCTCACAAGTGACCTACTTATTTTTGACCTGAGCCCAAATCCTGCTTAGACAACCACCTGCTGAAAGGTTGAGCCTGAAACATGTGCCTCTAGGAGCTGGGGACAGGCTCTTTGAATTGAACTGAAGTTGGGGTTAAAGTTTTTACTCTGGAGAAAGAAGGAGGTTGGGAACTATTTCTCGAATTAATAAAATTTCAGATATTTCTGCTGAGATCTGAATGTAGGAAGTAGGCTGGAACTTAGTGGGAATATAGGATTCTCTTTCCTTGAACAGTTTCATGAAAGTGGCTCCTGCCAAGGTCCAGCAGGCAAGAGGCAAGGTGACCTCTGCCCTCTCAGGAAGACTCAGATGACCCTATGTTTATTTCTAGCTGTTTTTATACAGAATCCAAAAAAAACCTTTGGACACTGGGCTCATGTACAAGCTGAGGTGAGAAACAGTAACAAAAGCATGAGACCCTCTCTTGAAGATCCCATGTGCCAATCCAGGGATGCCTGGTTTCCTCAAACTGCCAGATTTGACCCACAGAACCTTGTCATTTGTAACTGGAGTTGGGCCACCAGGCTCTAATTTCTGACCTGACACATGACATTCTGTGTGGCTTCAGACAAGTTCCTTCCCTTCTCTGAGCCTCAGTTTCCTCATCTATTAAATAAGGGCAAGGATGGACCACATGATCTCTAGGGAATCTCACAGGGCCAGCAAACCACATCTTGTCCTGGATGCCAAACCTGGTCTTGGGTATGGAACATGGGAAGAGCCTTTAAAACCCAGCATTTAGGAAAATACTTAATTGGCTCATTTGACTTTAGCATTTATCTTAAAAGCACATTTACATTCAGCTGCAACCAACAAATATTGAATACCTACTATGGTACTAAGCTATCTCATTAACTGCCTCTTCAAAACCAGCCCATAAGAAAACTGTCATTGTCCCCATGTCACAGATGACAGGCATGACAGTACACTCATCCAGAACATGTGCTATATGATCATCAAAGCCTGGGGTTAATGTCAGCCCTTAGCTTCCTACCTGAGGGTCCCTGAGTAAGTTGCTTAAATCCTTCAAGCCTTAGTTTTCTCATATGTAAAATGGAGATGATGCTATCCCTTGTCTCCTGGGGTTGTTTCAAGGTTTGAATGCAATGGGCATGTGAAGTGCTCAATAACTATTACCTATTATTACTTATAAGTATTGTATTATTACTACTGTTTTCATTACCATTTATACTAGAGATGAGAAAAAGTAGACTTGGAGAGGGTGGGTGAAAGGACATCACTCAACATACCACAATGTTCTAAATTTTGAGTCCATGGACAGGCAAAGTGAGTCAGTATTGAAGTACAAAGTTGCCATGTAACTCTGGCCAGGCTACTCAACCTCTCAGTCTGAGGGTCTCCACCTATAAAATAGAGGCAATATCTCCAGAGTTCATGGGATTCCGTGTGCTATTATAGACAAAAAGCCCCTAGCAGAGTGTGGAGTGAACAGAAGGCCATGAAGAAGTGGTCCCTCTCCCCCCATATGCCTCTTCTGAAATATCCAAGAATGTAGCCTTCAAGTTCCTTCCTTAAAACTCTGTTCCTGCACTAGAATTCTCTGGGGAAAAAAGTCTCTAACACATAGACTTAATGACCCAGCCAACTGGCCCTACTGTGGGACTGAGCTTTCTCCTGAGGGCTAAATGAAACCAAATTAATCCATGACCCATGTCCTGGGCCTAAGGACCCAAGTCCACATACGCACATGGACAACACACTCAATGCACATGCAAAACCCTGTCCAAGCAGCCTCACACCCTCCCTCCCTGCCCACAACCATGCACACTACCACCTAGCTAAGCCCCACTGGCCTCAGCACCAACTCCCAAAGATGTGTAATTATAGAAGTAATAATAACACCAACCATGACACTTCCTCTCTTCTGAGTAGGGCAGGAGCTGTGTTTTATTCATCTTTAGATACTCACTGAATAATGCTAGGTACAGAGTAGATACTTGGAAACTATTTCTTGAATGAATAAATTTTACCTTTATAACAAGATTTTCAAAAATCACCATTAGTCAGCACTTACTATTAGTTACACACCCTGCTATGCACTGAACGAGCATTCTTGCATTTATTCCTAGCAACCACCCCATACAGCAAGCTATTATCAATCCCTGTTTTGCAGAAAAGACATTAAATGATGTGCCCGAAGTCACAGCTAGTGAGTGACAGACCTGAGATGTGCATCCTGATACCAGACCCTAGTTCTTAATCCCTCCCATCATTCTCCTCCTCTTTAGTCAGAAGAGGCAGCAAGGAGGGGGACAGGAGCAATGTATAAGTAGTCTGAAGAAATAGATCAAGAATGCAATGATTTTTATATTTGAAAAACCAGAAAAATCCTATTGTCTTTATGATACAAACCAGAGAAAGCCAAGATCAGCAAAATCATCTTGGCTGAAGAGACATGAGTCTCTGTTCTACTCAGGCCTCAGCTTCCTTACAGCCCATAGCAAGGGGCTTGCTGATATCTCTTCTGTGTTCTCCTAACTCCCCTCCCGTAGGCCACGCACCTCCAAAATTCTAGCACTTTCCTCTTGATTCCACCTACCACTGGGGGAGCTCAAGGGACCGTCTTTTGTAAAAGGGCCCAGAGTTGACAAGTTCCTGTTTTCCTGGAGGTTTTGCTTCCAAACCCTGACCCAGACAGCACCTTACACTCAACTTGATGAGCAACTGCCTACCTAAAGCAAGTGGGCAAGGAGTGATGTGGTTGGTCAGGGTGACCCATGTATAAGAAAAATTTCATTTTCCTCAAGAAAAAATGAGTGGCACAAAGGAGGAAACTAATGGTATTGATGCTCAGCCACAGGATCGGGGCAACAGGGAATGGTGGGGATTGTGGCCAACCACGTGTCCTTGGAAGGAGGTAGCTGCTGCTAGCTCAGCCACATTCTGCCACGCAGGTATGCAAGCTCAGTATTGCCAAATCTTTCAGTTTTCCATGGGAATGCCAGAATCCTATGACTTTTTTCAAAATGAATTTTCTTAATTTCTGAATGTTGGAAACTAATTTTTTTCCTTTAAAATTAAAAATAAAGCACACGAATAGACTGGACTTGGCCATGAGCTACACATTTATAATCTCTACTGATCCTTGTGGCACAGATGGCTGTGCTCACCGGACATCCCTGTGTTCCCCTATATTTCACAGCCTTCCTTGCGTTAGGTCAGGCTTATGATTCAGGTTCTGGCCAGCAGCAATAACTGGAGGAGCCACGGTGACTTTCAGGACAAGGCAGTTAAAAGCCACTATCTCCTCTCACTTCTCTTCACTGAAGAGACTCCAACCCTGGAGGCCACGTGGTGCAGATGGCATAGCAAAGTAACAAGGTGGAAGTGTCTGCTCTTCCCTCCACAGACCCCAGGCAGATGACAACTTGGGGTCTGTCAGTGGAGGCTGCCAGCATTACCTGCACTAGCACACACCTATAGCACATGTCTTAATTACAAAAAATCCTGTGTGGTAGTAGTTGAGCACTTCCTAGTTCTTAAAACACTTTCACTCCCCTTTCCATGTGTGGCTCGCAACTCAGTAAGAAGACAGGATAAGGCTTATCCCACAGATTAGCAAAGGCTTATCTCACAGATTAGCAAACTAAGGCTCAGAAGGTAGAAGTGAATAACCCTGAGCTGTGTGACAAATAAGTGGGATTCTAGCTCTGAACTCCTGAGTGGACTACCTGTTCAGTGTTCCTCTTACCTCCCAACTTTGCAATATGAACTCCCTGGCACTCTCTGGGTACCTGTGAGCTGGCATAGGACAATTCACGCTCTCTCCTGCCTGTACTAGTTGCTTAAAGATGCACCTCTTACCTTTCCTGTGGACTTGGTCCCCTTCCAGATACAGAAGTAGCAGATGGTCCAGGCTGCCAGAAGACACAAGGCCAGCTCCCAGCGTAGATTCCCAATGTGCTCAATCCCATCTGAGATAGCCAGGACCCGGCGTCTGCAGAAGAAAGGGCCATGAGTCACAGGGACTGGAGATGGCCCACTTCAACCAAACCTCAAGCAAAATTAGTGCTGCAGAGGGGCAGGGACAGCTGGCTCATTTCTTTACTCACCACCCACCATTAACCAAGCATCTTCTGAGCCAAACCCAGGGATGGGTGTGGGAGCCTCATAGAGGAGCAAGACCCTGCCTTCATGGAAGCCCAGTTAGCAGGCAGTTTATGGTGCAACATAGTAAGGATATGATGGGAGAATCTCAGGGCCTTTGGTTTGACCAAGACACCTCTAGCCTACCTCAAGGTACTAGGAGACCACAGGACTGTCCATAAACATTCAGTCCCTCCCTCAGCAGAGATCACACACCCTGGCCTGCTGAACTCAAGGGTGGCCACTGGACTTGCTCTGGCTAATGGCACCTATGTCACTTTAGATAGAAGCTTTCAGAGCCAGGTGGTGTGGTTTGCCATGTCCCCCTTTCCCTACTATTGTTCTCATGATAGAAGCATATGTTAAGATGAGCCTCTAGAAGCCTCAGTTCCTGAGTGACTACTTGAACCCCCCTGCCACTCTGTGTCAGAGTGTTGGGTGAACAAGAAATGAACTCTGTTGCTTCAAGCTACTGAGATCTTTTGGGGTGTTTGTTACTGTAGCATAAACCAACCTATCTTGACTGTTATAGGGGGCCAGGAAAAGCTTCCTGGAAGAAGTGATGTTTGAGGCTACTGTGAAAGATGATGGAATTTAGCCAGGAGAGAGAGGGGTCAAGATTATTTTAGGTGGTGGGAATAGCATAAGCAAAGGCCAAAAAATGGGCATGGAACACTTGGGGAATGCTGGCGCACAGGGATCAGAGGGAAAAGCAGAAAAACTAAACAGAGGTATCATCAGGAGCCATGAGTAGCATGCCAAGGGGTAGGAGTGTCCCAGAGGGCCCAGGCCACAGGAGAGAGAGGACCCCTATGTGCACTGAAGCAATGCCTCCAGCTATGGCCATCCCTCAGAACCCATCTGTTCTTCAGAGTTGACATCAGTCTGGCTCCCAGAACCCACTCCTGGAGTTTGTGTTCCTTTAAAGTCAAACTCGCCACGCTCCATATTGTGCAGAACCATGGCACCAACACAAACCCCTTCCAAATTTGCTCCACAAACTCCATCCCGGCTGCCAAACCACCCCTACCAGACCACGCCAGTCGCCTCAGTGCTCTGGGAACGGCCTTTGAGAAAGCAGCTCCCATCCCACCAAGCATGAAAGCCTCCCTCAGTGTCTGTCTCCCTGGGAATCCACTTGGGGCCTGATTCTGCATTAATTATTCAATGACACCAATTAGTACTGGTCTGCAGGCTCCTTCCAGCCCCAACCCCCACAGGAGAAATCAGGCAGGCCCCCAAATAAAATTGGGCTCTGTGCAGCCATGGATTTACTCAGAAGGAAACCAGATCCCAGACCTATAGCCGGAAGTAGGAACATCCACATAAATATGCATTTATTGAGCAACTACTTGTGCTGGGCATTACATTAATACTAAGATACTGAGGATAAGAAGGTATGCATGGTATGGCTCTTGCACTTGACTAGGATAAGTTTGAAACAAAAAAGGTCCAAGATATTTAAGAAAGAAGACAGCCACATAGTTATAACAATGATCACTTTATTTGCTTCTTATGTCTTAGCAGCCTCTGGCTTTAATTCATTTAAAAACTACAGGTCTTATTAAATGAAACCCAAAGAGTATCTATTATTACAAAAGAGCAGCAGGCCCCAAAGCATGATCCTTGTGGGATGCTCACCAAAATATAAAAATTCCTGTGCCCCATCCCAGAGCCAATGAAGTCTTAATCTTTACAGAATGGCCCCTGGGAAGCTGCATTTTGCCATGTTTCCCAGAGAATTACTCAAGCACGGTAAGGCTTGAGCACCACAGAAGAGGAGATTCCCGGCAAGGAAGGAATAACTTACAAACTCCACCAAAATAGTTTTCAACCTTTTATGGGTTTTGGGGGGTGGGGTAGGGAGAGGACTGCGAGAGGGAATCGGGAATCCCTTGAGAAGCTACTTTCTCCCCAAAGAAATACCCTGATGCACCTCCCCACTCCCAACATTCTGCAGGAACTTCAGGGGGCTCACTGACCACCTTGTCTCCAGATTAAGAGCCCTGTAGACAACATATACCCACCATCTAAAAACTGATCCCAAAATGCCCTAAAAGCCCATTATGAGAAGGGACAACCCAGAGTAGGAAAGTGTGCCACTGCAGATGGAAAGAAAGGACCTGGGTGTGTTCTGTCCTACTCCACTCCAGCCTCTGAATTTTTTCTCAAAGAAACACTTACACAAGGTCCTCAGCTAGCAGGGACGCATGCACACACATGCCTTCTTGTTGATGTAGTTGCTTTCTGAACTGGGAAAACTGAAAGCTGGAAAAGACACAGAGACAGGGAGAAAGAAGGGGCAGACTAGCCAGGAGCAGGCTGGCTCAGGTCCCCTCTATTCCACATTCTGGATGCTGCAAACTTTTGAGTCATGCAGGCTGCCTCAGCTCCCTCTCGCCTAATTGAACAATCTAATTCTCAGAATGGGAAGCAGATTACTAAAAGCTACGCAGAATGAATTGCTCTTTTGTTTCACCAGACACTATTTGAAAACATCCTCAAACTATTTTCTTTAGGTTTTACCAGCGCTGACTCTAACTAGCCATGGACCTTGGGTTTCTAAAGAAAGGGGGTTTGAGGGCCAGGTTCTCAGCCTGCAGGGCTGCAGGGTTGTTTTGAAACCCACAAGGGCAGCCTTTGAGCGCATGGGGGCTGGGCACTCAGCTCTGGGGACTTGGAGAAGGCACAGCTCTTCCTGGGAAAGAGCTTTCTTAATGACCCACCCCCATAAAGTGCTGGGACAGAAGAAAGGTCTGAATAAGGAAGAGTCTGCTGCCAACACCCTGGCAAAAAAAGGGACGCAGGACCAGACCTCCCAATACCGATCAGGGAGCGGGAAATGTTGAAGACTAGATGGGGCCCTTTGAAGGGATTAATTTACTCAAGTAATATTGTGCACGTACTGTGAGCCA
Source organism: Micronycteris hirsuta (assembly GCA_004026765.1). Classification (NCBI taxonomy): domain Eukaryota; kingdom Metazoa; phylum Chordata; class Mammalia; order Chiroptera; family Phyllostomidae; genus Micronycteris; species Micronycteris hirsuta. The sequence continues at coordinate 91,173 of PVJI01004191.1, read as the reverse complement.
GGCATAAAAGCAGATTCTTCAGAAAGCATCTTTTTCAGGTCATAAGAGTATAATATTTCTAAAAATTTCCACCCAAAGGCTGAAATCTCAGAGCTTGGAGGTATAACACCTGTGCTTCTCCAGCCCTTGGCACATACAGACAGGGGATGGGCTCCATTCCAGTGCTGCGACTTCCCAGCTGTGTGACTTTGTGTAGGGGACATCACGTCTCTGAGCCTCAGCTTCCTCATCTATAAAACAGGAGTGAAGACACCTCCCTTCTACAGGTTTTCAAGCATGAACTCATCTAACCATCTCAACAATCCTTGAAGTAGGTACCATTACCATCATCATTTCAAAGATGGAAAAACTGAGGTATGGAGTGGTTAATAACTTGCCCAAAATCATACCATGAGCAAGTTAAGGCTATAAATTGAACCCAGGGATTCTGACTCTAAAGTCCACACTTTCAGTCACAATGTTAACTTCTAGATTCTCCTATAACACTAAAATCACCACCTTCCTCTCTTCTTCATAAATTAGAGTTAAGGTAAATATATGCCCCAAAGCTACCTTCCATATTTTTGTGTGTTAGGTAAAAGTATACTGTATGTGTCCTTTATGCATTTATTAATTTATACAAGAAATACTTATTAAAGTGTCTTCAGTGTGCCAGCTACTGTGCTATGTCCAGGGGTCCCTTAACAGCTTGTGGTCTAATGAGGAAGGCAGATGAGTTAACAGAACAGGGTATGGAGAAGGTCATAACAGAGAAAAGCAGAGGACCCTTACTGGGGATCTGGCAACATCAGGATGTAGAGGTGGAGATGGATCTTGCCTGAAGGGTAGTTAGCAAAGGAGAGTTAGCAAAGAAGAAAGGGTACATTTGGGGGCAGAAAGGCCACTGAGGGCAACAAGCAGGCTGAAACAAAAGCTCAGTGAGGCCAGGGCAGGACATGGCGTGTCAGGTCAGTGTAGCAGAAGCCAGGGTAAGTGACAGAGGTGAGGGCATGGCTGGAGTGGTGAGCAAGGGCTGGACTGTGAGTCTAACTGAGGAGGTGGGGCTTCATCTTAAGGGTGATGGAAGAATCTTAAACAGGGTGAGACCCCATCAGATGCATGTTTCAGAACACTATCTAGCCACAGTGGGAAGAATGTATGGTTAGGGTAGAATGAAGCAAGGTGTCTAGTACAGATAATTCTGCCTGAATTCGGACAAGAAATAGGGAGGGTCTGGACTAAGGTAGGGGAATGGCCCTGGAAGGGAACTGATGGGTTTGAGAGCAGCAGAGGTACAAGGTGGCAGGTAGCAGGGAAGAGAGAGGTGTAGGCTGACACCAAGGTTTGTACTTAGTGGATGGCAGGTCATTAGCTGAGCAGGAGTGAACTGTCCACTGGGGTTGAAGAGGAAGTGAAGAATCAATCTTTTAGATAAGATGGTTTTGAGGTACTTGTGGGACAGCCAGGGAGCTGCAATGCTCCAAGACAAATGGGTCTTTCCAGATGCAAAGCTCAGAAATGCGATGCAGGGAGGAGATCAGTGTCCTGGGAGAGCATGAGGCTGCCTGGGGAGTGCTGGAGAAGGGGAAGGAGAGGGTCTACCGCAGAGACTCGGGAACCCTGACATCTACACAGCAGAGAGAGGCAGGGAGGAGGCCCTGAAGGAGGTGGAGAAGGGTGAGAGGAAAGGCAGGGAGCAACCAGATATGGTGGCATTCCCTAACACAGAGGGACAAGGGGAGGGCATTCCGGATGGGAAAGCAGCCCATCTGCCAAGTACTGTGGAACAGCCTGTTGAGAGGGAGAGTGGCTGTGAGATTTGGGACCAGGTGGGGTGGGTGAGGCAAGGACAGCTGCTCCCCTGGTGGGGAAGACTTCAGATTATGTCATGAGAAGACGGGAGGTGAGATCAGGCACTCTCTTGGGAAGCTGGGTTCTAAGGGGTCAGAGATGATGGTACCTAAAGGGGCCACAGGGAACAAGAGCTGTCTTACTTATATTTGTTTTGTTTTCAGGTTGGTGAGACTGGGATAGTCAATGGAAAAGAGAAGAAAGGAAGGGATAAGTTTTAATCACAGGAGGGAATGGCGGATAAGAGAGGAAGAAGGGTGTAGAAGTCCCAGTGAGGAAGGAAGGAAAAGAATCCACAGGTGGAGACATCATTTCTATAGGAATTGGAGGCAAAGAGTTGGAGAAACCAAGAAGTGAGTTTAAAAACAAGCTCTGTCCATATTGAGAGACTCTCAGAGGAAGAAACAAGTTGCTGGAAATGGAGGGGACAGTGGCAAGTGCCACCTAAGAGCCTCACTTCTCATGACATTCAGTTCTCATTATGAAGGCATTATTATACTCATTTTACAGGTGGGGAAACTGAGGCCCAGACAGGTGAAGCAACTTGCCAAACTGGGCTTGAAACCAGGTTCTTCTGATGCCCAAACACCCACTGCCTCACCAGAAATGAATCCCAGTGACAGGATGCCAAGGGCTCAAGCCCTCTCTTATTCCTTGAGTATCACCTTCCCTTCCCTTCCCTTCCCTTCCCTGTCTCTCCTACACACAGAGGGGCTGAGTCTGGAGGGAAGGAAATAGCCTCACACCTGGAGCTTCACTTCCAGACACTCTAGCTTCCAGAGTCAGGAGTGGTCTGACCAGAAGAAGCAGAGACGGTGCAGCCCCCTCCCCCCACCAAGCTGCTCCCACCAAGCTGCCACCACCCGCTGCCACTGCAGAGAGCCTGGGAGAGGCCCTGTGGGAACAGCTCCCAGCAGGGCCTGAGGGAGGCCTCATCTTAATGTCCAGCACGGAGTCGGCAAACACATCACCTTTCTTTAACCTGCCACAGAGAAAGTACTGCCAGGGACGCAGAGACCGCCCTAAAAGCTGGCACTAAGGAGCTAGGCTATAAATAGCCTTGCTCGGTCTTCCTTTCTGGTCTCCCAAAGCAACAAACAAACAAACAAAAAAAGGCCCATCTCCAAAACAAATGTGCTTCCCCGGCGCTCCCCCCGCAAATCGCCCCTCTGCCCCCCACAATCCTTCCGCCTTCAGAGTTCTGCTCACTTGCCTGGGAAGAAAGAAGTACAGGCCCCCAACTCTCCCCATGTGTGGCGCCAGCTCCTGCAAAGCCCACAGCTGAGGCCCTAAACCAGTGCAGGACTCAGGCCAACGACCCTCCTAGGCAAGAAATTGAGCCCTTTGCATCATGCATTCATTCAGTAGATAATTCCAGGGTGCTGACTCCATGTTGAGGACCCTAAGGACTAGAGCTACAGTGATGAGTAAAACAGGTTTGTTCTACCCTCAGTGAGTTTACTACGCGGGAGTATAAAGATAACAACATGGATGGCAACAGTTTACATTTCCTTCATGCTTACTCCTGATATGAGTGCAACTACTATTCCATTCCATAGATGGAAAAACTGTGGCTTAGGGAAGTAATATACTCAGAAAGGCAGAGGAAGAACCTGAAGCCACTTCTGTTCAACTTTCCGGGCAGAGCCTGGGTCCACTGCCCCCCGCCCCCCAACTTGGGGAAAATGAAATAGGAACACGTCATTCAGGGGATATAATTAAGGACCTAAGTTGGCCCGAGGGGTATAGAGCTAAGGCTCCAATTTCTTCAACTGCCCGCATAAAAGTTCCCACCAGTCCCCAAACACACACTGCACTTTTTCACTTTCTAGAATTCATTTCCACTGCTCGGTCTGGCAGCAATGTCCTTCTCAGTTCCCCCAAGCTTTCAAAATTCTATCTATTCCTTCAAGCACCAGCTCAAATAATATAAAGCCTTACAAATGTTTCCTAGGTCCCCACTCATACCCTTGGGGCAAGTCCCTCTTCCCATCTAAAGGTTAAGTGAGCATCTGCTGTGCACCAGGCACTAGCTAGGTCGGGGGTCAGCAAACTTTTTTCTAAAGGGCCAGAAAGCAAATATTTCAGGCTTTGCAAGGCCTGTGGTCTCTTTCCAAACTATCCAACTGTATCCTTACATTGTGAAAGCCTCCATAGACCATTTGTAAATGAATGAATGAATGTGGCAGTCTTCCAATAAATCTTTATTTACAGAAACAGGCAGCAGATGGGATTTGGCTGGTTGTCTCCTGACCCCTGCTCTAGTCAAATGCTTCCCAAAGAACACTAATCCTTCAAGACACCCTGAGTTCCCAGGTCACAATGGGACCTCATTTGAGAAAATGCTGTACACTGTGGCCCTCCTTAAAGAGTCTCAATGTGCATTAGAATATTAAAGTCTCTGAGAAGTCCTGAAATAAAGATACCTCTAAAGCTTTGTGTAACACAATGTTTCTCAAATCTACTTAGAAGTATTCCCCATTAGACTACAATGAGATATTACTTCATACCCACTAGGATGACTATAATAAAAAAGACAGACAGTAACAAATATCCTCAAGGATATGGAGGAATGGAACTCTCATATGCTATGTGTAGGAATATAAAATGGTTTAGCCATATTGGAAAAACAGTTCGGCAGTTTCTTAAAAAGTTAAACATAAAACTCAGCAATTTCACTCCTAGTTTATTCATAATAGCTTCAAACTGAAAACTACCCAACTCTCTATCACCTGAAGGATAAACAGACAAACAAAATGTAGTACATGATACGATGGAATATTATTTAGCCACAAAAAGGAATGAATTAGTGATACAGGCTATAGCATGAGTGAACCTTAAAAACATTATGCTAAGTGAGAGAAGACAGTGACAAAGGACCGCACATTGCATGATTCCAATCATACGCAATGTCCAGAGTAGGCAAATCCACAGAGAAAAGTGAATGAGTGGCTGTCTGGAGGTAGGAACAGAGATTGATTGTAAACACGCATGAGAGATCTGATTAGGTGAGGGAAGTGTCCTAACTTGTATTGTGGTGATGGTTTCACATTTGGCAAATTTATTCAAAATCACTGACTTGCACACTAAAAAGGGATGCAGTTTATGGTACGTAAATTACACCTCAGAATTATTAAAAAGCTGTTAAGAAGGAAGTGCCCTTCACCAACTGTCTACCTTTTCAAAGCAATACTTCCTAACATTGCGCAGAACACACGTGGAAGAGAGCACCAGGCACTCTTGTGTATGTCATCTTGTTTTACTCCCATTGTTCTGAAGAAACTGAGTCTCCAAGTAATATGTACCTTGCCTTGGATCACAAGCTAGTAAGTCACAGAGTTGGACCTGGCACCAGTCTCCTGATCCCAAGTTCAATATCTGTTTCCGCCCTCTGTGGCTGGAGGGTGAGATCTGAGAAGCAGGAGGCAGTGAGAAGAGAGTATGTCTAGAAGTGGGGACTGAGAGCATCAGAACACAGGGGAAAGACTCTAAACTTGGGCCTTGTAGGGAGATGTGAACAGAAGTTCTCCAGGTCTGGAGGCAAGTACAGAGGGGCAGGCTGAGAAACAGAAAGTTGCCACAGCCTGTGGGACTCTACCACAGGTTTGTAAGGTTTACACTCATGGGACATGGATCCCATACAGAGGATAGGGCCTCACTGTCCCATGGCTGGGGTTCCAGGACCCTCAGATGCCTGATCCTTTCTCCCCATCAGCACAGCCCAAAAGTGCTGCCCAAGGTTTCCCAGCCTCATAGGTTCCCATGGTACAGCAGATCTGCCTCACATGCCACTGTAAACTCCCCTTGGTCTCTCTGAGATGTTCTGTTAAGGATGGCAAAGCCACAGTCTGCCACTGTCTGCCACAGAAGGACAGTGAGCAAGAAAGGTACATGTGCCACCAGGAGAAGCCCAGGGAGAGGAAGTCTAGAGTGGGGAGTGGGGGTCTGTTGCCAGCTCCCATGTACCCCAGCAAGAGACCTCTGCTCTCTGAATGTCACCGTATCCACCTCAGCTGTGGTGTGGGGAGGGTGGATGGGCACGGGACGAGCGAGATGCAGGAGTGAGAGGAGCTAATGTTGACCAGTTACTTCCCACCTGCCACCATCACTTCATACTGACGGCACTTGAAGGGTGGGAGAGATACGTTTCATCCATGAGGATACAAAAGCTCAGAATCATATGCAGGGTTCCCACTAGTACATGGGACAGTTCGTGCTCCAGGCCTGATACTTCTTCCCCGTCCTGGACTTCCAGGGAAAGCATGGAGCAGAGGTGGGTGTGAGTGAGTGTGAGTGTGTGTGATTGTGTGTGTGTGAGAGAAAGAGCGAGCGAGAGAGAGAAAATCTAGGGAGTTTTACTTACTTTCTCATGGTTTTGTTAAAAATCATCTAGAATAGAGATAATGCACTAGAATTTTGTAACAGCCTCTTCTGAGTTATTCTGTGCCCAAGCCTGAAATAAAGTCATTCTTTAATACCTGTGCTACCAGCTGCAGAGCCATCAGCTGTACACTCCAGAAGCCAGTTTAAGTTTACATTTGTCATCCCAGCAGATCAGAGTCTGCAGGTCTCATGCTCAACACCTGGCTCAGCTGGAAGCCACAGAATTCTTTTAAAAGCATGGTTCAAGTCATTTCCTAACAGAACCCCTTGAAACCCAGAGAAAACACAATCAGAGCAGTAAATGGTATTTGTCACTCACACAAGAAGATCACTGTAATCAATGACAACTTATTCAGGGAGCCCATGGTTCCTATTTTTTGTTCGTATCAAATAATCATGTTCCTGGTTTTTAATTTTTAAAAGTTCAAATAGTACAGAAAAGTATAAAGCAAAAAGTAAAACTCTTTCTACACCCCATCCCATTCTCAGGTGGTCACCAAGGTTAATAGTTTCTTATATATCCCTCCAGAGACATTCTATGGGAATAAGGCATATACATGTATTTTCATATACATGGTGTTATAGTCAACATTCTATACTTGCCTTTTTCACTTAATTTTATCTTAGAGATATTTTCTATATCAACACTTTTTCTGCCTCATTCCTTTTTAGCAGCTGTTGCAGGAATATACCGTAATTTATCTAATCAGCATCATATTTAAGAACATATTACATGTGTCTTTTTTTTCTTAACAATCACAAATAGTGTTACCATCAACAAGCTGTTCATAACTAGTGTAGTCATGTCTGTGGGACAGTTTCAGAAGTGGACTTTGGGGGACAAAGCATATGTGCAGCCCAAGTACTGAAGGCTATTGCTAACATGATGTCTGCTGCTATTTAAAAGCCATGAGAGTTTGCACATTCAGACGGAGACTCCCGTCGTCCCTTCTCAGGAAAAGCCCACCGAGGAAGTGTGCAGGTAGAGATATCTTAGTGCACATGGGTAGCTGCAAAGGCATTAAGAGATCACAGGGACAGTTCCTTTCTCACCTCAGTGCATAGCATGGCCAGGCAGAATTACCATTATCCTTGCAAGATTGATTCTGCCCATCTTCCCCAATAGGTAAGGGCACCACTCCCCACCCAACCTCTTCTCTCCAGGTAGACATCTCGGCTTCAGGTACCTGGATGAAGCAAGTGCCCCACTAACCCTGCCCCTGGCCCTCTGACAGCCTAGGGATGCCTTATGCCCAGATCTAATCATAGTACTCCACAGATGCTACAGCCTCTAAAGGCATCGCACAGGATCATTTCAAGCTCTTTAAAAAAGAACAAAGGTCCTTCATGCCCGGCTCCAGGCTCACTGGCCACCTGCTAGTCCCCAGACATCCTCCCATTTCAGGATCATTGCCCTTCCTGCTCTCTCAGCCTCTGAGCTTGTCCCTGATATCTGCATGACTGGATCCCTTACTTCTCTCAGGTCCCTGCTCAAATGCTACCTCCTCAGAGAGGCCCTCCCTGACCCTGTGATACTTTCTACTCCATTTTTGCTTTTCCTTCGGGAGACCAATCCCAAGTCAACCTAATGCTTTCTGCTTATTTGGTTTGTCTGGGCTGTCAGCTCCACCAGGTCAAGTCTTTGTTTTATTAACGTTGTATCCCAGAACCTACAATGATGCATGACATATAGTAGGTGCTCAATAAAGACTTATGACCGACCAGAAACTCTGGCTCCTGTCTCCCTCCTCAGCAAAGTCCTCCACCATTCCTCAGGCTCCAGAGGCAGTAGCACTGCAGGTAAACCTCAACAAACAACTTTAGTTCTTCTGAGCTCCGGCCTATGCTATTTTCTCTATCTGGGATGCCTTTCATTCACTCCATCATTGATCACAAGAACTTATATTCCTCCTGTAAAACCCAGCTAAACATTGACAACTCCATGCAGCCTTCATCAAAGCCCAGACATCTGGGCTTCCTCATCTTGGCTCCATGCAAGCATCACACAAATAATGTTGCCTTATATTTCAAAAACTCTTTATTTATTTTTTTTACATCCAGCTTTCCCCACCAGGCTGTGTGCTACTTCAGGAACAGAAAGCATCCCCCTCATCTTTCTGGCTACTGATAAAGTGCCCAGAATGCACTAAGTGCTCAAAAAAATGTTGAAAGAACATTCAAGGGAAGAAAATACACTAAGAGAGTTCTCTAGGTCCACCGTGAGAGGCAAACAGACCTGGCTGGGCCTTCCCTAAGAATGTTGAAAAATACTCATGGAGACTCAAAGACCTGAATAAAGTTTTCCTTGTAAAATTAGCTACCATATACTAAATGTGTACCATATGCAAAGCATATGGGCCTCATCTGATGCTCTTGGCAACCCCGAGAGTTAGGTCCTATGACCATCACATTTTCAGAGGACCAGAGGCTCGAGGAGGCTATCTAAGCTGCCCAGGGTTATATACTGGGTGAGCAGAGGAAGCATGACTTACACTGAGCTCCGGAACTTGTCGGCTGAAGTCATGTTGTGTCTATGAATGGGGTGATATATTGGGGGTGGGGAAATCCAAACTAGCAGAAGCAGACAGTGTCACACAGTGTTGGGTCTTGGCTTAGGGAAAAGGTCTGGGGGACAACTTCCAACCCTGTGGTCGGCACACAGGCCAACACTGCCTAAGACTCAGCCATGAATCTGCCCTGGCAGAGGTAGGGGCTGAACAAGGCACTGAGTCTCTATACTTGGGTACCCCACTTAAAACCCATTAAAGTTCTTAATACACATTTTCTCCTTTCATCCTCACGGCAATCTGAAGAGGTTGGCAAGGTAGGGAACAGGGCTAATCCCCATCCCACAAATGATAGGGTCAATCATGAACATTCTCTTTCTGCCTTTAAACCTTCCCAAAAGGCTTAAGCTGTGCTGGGCTTGTTACCAGTGAGGACTTCTTTAATCCTCATCTCAACCTTGCAGGTAGATGCTGTCATCATTTCCAATCTATAGTCAAGAAAACTTCAATGCCAAGGGGTTCAGAAACATTCATTCATTTATTCACTCTTCCACGCAACCATTTCAACTACTATTTATTGAGCACCTACAATGTGCTGGCAAGATAATAGTGAATAAAACAGAATAGTCCTTGGTGGCATGTGGCTTATACTCTAATGGAGGGAGAAAGAAAATAGGTAAATGAAGACATGAGGATTTCAGCTAAGTACTATGAAGACAATAAAATAGAGTGATATGGGTTGAAAGGGACAAGTGCTGATTCAGCTGAATGTCAGGGAGGACTTCCCAAATGACATTTGAATTAAGGCTCAATGATAAGGAGCCAGACACACAAAGATCTGGTGAGGAATCTTCTAAACAAAGGGAACAACAAAAGCCTAAGACTGAGGCTTGGACAAGCCCAGTACAGACAAAGGACAGAAAGAAGGCCAGTGCAGAGGGAGAAGGTGGGCAGGGGGAAAGGGAGTCTGAGAGAAAGGCAGGGACAGGCAGGGTTTCACTCCTGCTCCTCTGTCTCCCCAGTTTCATGTCCAAAGAAAATCAATTCAAGTGGCCACGTAATTTAGAAATAAACAAATTTTCAAAAACTCCTCCAGTGTACACCAACATTCTGAACAAAGATATGGAACTGAATACCCCTTAGAGCTTAATTCGGGCCAAGCACACGATACGTGCTTAATAAAATTTGTTGAATGGACACCATGCAAAAGTGATTTCAACTGTATACGTAGTGAATGTGAACTTGCTCACAAAACACTTGACTAAAGGGATTCAAGGGCCTGAGAAAGGGAAGTGAAAACAGACCAAAGTCCATCTGATGCTACAATGCTGGTAACACACATAATAGCACTCAATCTCACCAGAGGACACAGGCTCAAAATTTAGAACTGCAAATACTTAGATAAATGCATGGATACCAGATGCACAATGAGATACTAAGGGAAATCAAGACGGCCTAATTTTGAAATCTGAAATTAAGAAGACAGGCCACCTCTACTCCAATAGGCCTCCTGCCCAAGCCAGAATCCAGGATTGACTCACTGGCTAAACCAGTAATTTTAATTATACCCTGAAAAGGAAAATGGACCTTCAAGATGGGGAGTGGGAGGGGCCAGGTGCCTAAGATCTAGGTGAAGCCGTGGCTGGCCACAAGCAGGGAAGCAGCACCTTGTAAAGGATTTTATGGTAATCTGTGCAGGCTTGTCTTACCTCTGTTTCTAGAGAGCTAGAGTATCATCTTATACTTCCACCTCCTCCAAAAATGTACAGTGTCCTTCCTATGTGTCCCATGAGCCCAGACATTTGCCAAATGAATGAACATGCAGACAGCCAATGCAGTCTACTCTGACCAAGCACTGTGGCCCTGAATGAGGTCCCACAGTTAGAGGAAGTGAAGAAAGGACAAAAGGAGCCCACTGGAGATCTGTGAGCCAGCCACACAGGGAAACAGTAAAGAGAATAGGAGAAGAAACGTTTTGAGGAAACCTGATCCAATATTTGAAGGGCTGTCACATAAGAAAGAAATAAGGCCTGTCCTTTCCAAAGCTCCAGAAGTCAACCGTCACCTAAATTGAAGGAAGAACTTCCTCCCAGCAAAGTATTTGTCAGACTGTGTTTAGTGTAATGCCAGTATTCCGGGTATGAGGGTAGGGGACGGGAAAGATTCCAAATGATTTCATTGGAAAATACATATGGGAATTTGGATTAATCAAAGATAACAGATGTTCTTACTGAAGGGCACAGCTTTCAGCCTTCTCAAATTTACGTGGCCCCAAATAGTTTTTCATAGGATGCTATGCACATCTCCCAGATTCTCTACATTCCAAGCTCTTCTCTGGGGAAAAGATGAATTAGAGCTGTCAGATGAAAGCATCTTTTGAAGGGGTAAGTGTCACACCAGTACTCCAGAAAGAGTACTTTTTAGATATAGAATTCAACACTGCATAACTGACATAGATACAATATGAATACAAAACTAGTACCATGGGTTCATTCTCCCATGGACTTTCATCTCGAATGATCAAAGTCATAGGCAAAAAGGTACAATATAGATATTATAAAGGGATCCTGGAACTAATCAGTGCTGTCGCTGGAGAGCTGAGTGACAAGATGAATTCTCACAAGAGCCCACTTTGATTCTTTTTACGTAGTATTTTCAAGAAAATATTGCCTGCCTGCCTTCCTCTCATGCATCTATCTACTCTGTAATCATTCATTGGGGGCCTTCCATAGACCACCAGTGGTAAATGAAACCACAAAAGGTGCTGCTTCATGACTGTCTATGGGGAATTCAGACAATAAACAAGCACAAAGCATAAATAATGATTTGATTGAGGTTTTTCATATATGCCACAAAGGAAATGAATGGTGCAAAACAACAGTAAATTACAGAGACTTTTTCCAGTTTGGGATTTCAGGATGGGTTCTCTAAGGGAGCACAGGGACCAGGTTCTATAGATCCTCAATACGCAGGTCCAAAAGATGTCTATGTGACAAGTCCTCTGAGAAACCATAGCCTGACAGGGTTGTAAAAGGCCACACAGGCCCACCCTCTCCCCCACAGCAGTCTCCTCTATCACAATACTACGTGGATCCTCTATTTGAGACTATGACTCATTAGGCCTGGGAAGGGCTGGAGAATCTGCATTTCTAACCAAGTGATTCTAATGCTGCTACTCTTCAGACCACATTTATATATTACTACTCCGTTGGGCATTTTAAAAGACCTAAATAAGTGCAGAGCTATACCATGTCTATGCACAGAAGCTCAAGCATAAAGATGTCAGTTTTCCTCAAATTAACCTGCAAGTTCAATACACTCCCAACCAGAATTCCCACAGAGTTTTTTTGTTCTTTATTGTTGTTGTTTTTTTAACTTGACAAACTGATTCTAAAATTTATTTGGAAGATTAAAACAATTTTGGAAAAGAACAAAGTGAGGGACATGCCTTACCAGCTCAAGGCTTACCATAAAACTATAGGTATAATATCAACACACAATTAGCAAAAGAGACCAATGGAACAGAACAGAGAATCCCAAAACAGACCTGTGCTTTTAGGAAAATAATATATGAAATATGGCACTACCAATCAGTACAGAAAGGATGAACAATTCAGTAAATACTGCTGGAGAAATTGGTTGTTTATATTTAGAAAACTGGATTCCTACCTCATATCAGATGCAAAAATAAAATTCCAGGTAAATATTACACATAAATGTGAAGAAAGAAAGCTATAAATCTCTTACAAGAAAATACAGAAAATGTTTTACAGCTTTGGGGTAAGGAAATAGATCTTAAGTACGACACCAACTGTGCAAACCAAAAAGATTGACAAACTTGACTTCAATAAAACTGAAGCTCCTATATGCCATAAATAAATAAGAAAAGCCATACATTATGAAAAGATATTTGCAGCATAGATACTAATATCTAGAATGCATTGTGATGGCCAAAAAGCCCATAATTTTTTTTCCGTAAAATAAAAAACACATTTTTTAAATTTTCACCAATAACTTTATTGATTTGGATATTTTGACTACGTCAGCTATCTCCCATGTGGTATAATGTTTATTGTTCTCACTTAATGTCTTGATTTGACCGCTATGAACTTGAACTTGTCTACTTGACCATGGAGCATTGTCCAGCAAGAAATCTCTAGCAGGAAACTTCACAAACCATTTTTGACATGTTCAGTCACACACCTTCTCCATACACTGCACAAATTTTTTTGTGTGTTTCAGTTGCATTTTTACTTTTTAAATAATGAAGCATGATATGCCAAAAATGTTACATATTTTCTTCCATTTTCAATATTTTCTTCCATTTTCAAATTAAAATGGCTACACAAAAATTAACCAATTTTGATAATTTTTTAAAAAATGCACACAGATATGACAGTGGCCACAATGCAACCTAACAAAATTGTTTCAAATGAAGTTAAAGACAACTAAAAACTACCAGAGCCATCTTACAGAAAGAAAACGACAAACTTCTTGGCCAACCCAATATCAAGATTTCCTAGCTATGAGAAAAGACAAGCTATCTAAAGAGAAAAGGATATGAGTAGGAAGTTTACAGATGAGCACACTCAAATAGAGAATAAAAAATGTGAATAGATTCTTGACCTCCCAAATAAATAGAAGAATGCATATTTGAAATAATGGATATCATTTCATACCCGTTATACTGCAAAACTTAACTCTGACCAGACCAAGTGCTGTCTAGTACGTAGAGCAGTAGAAATTCTCACACACTCTTGTTTAGAGAAAAAATTAAAGCAGTCTTTTTAAAAAGCAATTTGACATTACCTGCAAAAAATGATAATGTATGCACCCTACCGCCCAGAAATTCCACTCTTAGGTATATGGCCTAGAAATGTTCACACATGCATACAAAGAAGCACAGACAAGACATTCACTCAGCTGTGCTTAGTAATAGTGGGAAACAAGACATAGTCTAAATATCGATCCAGAGGAGTTGGCTGAATACAATGTAGTCTATTTATACATTAAAATACTATACAACAGGAAAAAAAATGAAGGAACCAAAGCTACATGTATCAATAGAGGTATATCTTAAAATCAATATTGAGCAAAGAAACAACATTGTAAAGAATGTAAATAACAGGTACCATTAATATAAGACTTTAAAACATGCAAGAAAGACCTCAGTATTTTGGGGGATTTATCTATACATATAGCATACACATGGGAATGATAAATATAAATTCAGCATAATGATTTTTAGAGAGACAAGGAAAATAAAAATCACTAATAAAGCCACTGCCCCTCTATGTTACTATTAATCATCATTAGGGGAGGGGAGGGTCTTCAATGAACCAGACTTTTTTCAGATGAAAAAGCCTCAGAAGGCATTTAGCTAGCCTATGACCAACAAAGGAAACCTCTTCAGTACTTGGGAAAGGCATCCATCTACCATTACTACAGATACTCCTAAGTCAGGTCGGTCATTCACGGTTATGCAGGTTGACACTGCAGAATTCTGGAGCACACATTTCAGTGTTAATGACATCCCACTAGGGTTGTGCAGTGAACAAGTAATATGTGGCAGCCCTGTAACTCCTAGGTCACACAACCCTTTGGAATGCTGGTGAAAAATGCATCTCCTAGAAAATGTCCACCTCCAGGGGTGTCAAACTCATTTTCACTGGAGGCCACATCAGCCTTGAGGTTGCCTTCAAAGGGCCAAATGTAATTTTAGGACTGTATAAATGTAACTACTTCTTCTTAACTAGGGTCAAGGAGCCCAGTGCTGCCGCCGAGTAGAAACAAGGTGCTGGGCCAGATAAAACAAGGTGGAGGGGCGGGCCTTGTGTTTGCCACCTGTGACCTACACAATTACTGTCTCTAATGTCCATGGATTCGGACACCTCCCCAACAATGATCAGTAGCAGCCTTATGTTGGTCAACACTTCTGGAGATGAGTGCTCGCAACCTTCAGAAGTACTTACAGACAATGCTGTGAGACTATGCTTTCCTTTAAGCACACTTGAAACCTGCCTCTCGATAACCTCTTACTTATTAAAATTCATCTACATCAACTACTGAAAGAAAGATAACCTGTGCCCCTGGAGATTTCTGCTTTCCAGGCTAAGTGTGCTCTTGACTTAGCTTTTTGCAAACATCTTTTCTTAAAAATGAATTTTTAAACTGTCCATGATTTTACCAAGCACCTCTTGCCCTAATAAGCAGTTAGGCATGCTGACATGTCATCAAAGAACAAGAAAGCATTTCTCTCAGCTGTCCCTTTGGGAAACCTCTAAAGAGCTCCCCTCTGGCTTCCAATGCTTCCAAATGCCCACGGAAGCCAGTAAGTGCAAGACTGGAAGAAGGGCTAGGCTTTTGCCACAGGCAAGGGCAATATTAACTGAGCAGAACCGGGATGGAGCCCCCACAGGCCAAGGGAGATAAGCCATATTCCACTTACTCCCAGAACTCCATGACAGGAGAGGTGGCGTTCTGCAGAGACACATGGCTGTGGTTGCTCACATTCAGTTTCTGGAACTCCACACAGTTCTCTACAGTGGAAACAAGACAAGAGACACAAGATTAACTTCTGCAAGGGTCACATCTTGGGCAACATTCAAAGCTGATGGAGCAACCAGGCAGTTTCCCCTCACCATTCCACTGTTCCAAGTAAATACGCTTCAAAGAACACTGGGGGTAAAATCAATAATTTGCAAACAGTTTGAGAGGCTTGGTCTCATTCAAACTGAAGGAAAAGTTTTGGGGGCAGGATACATTTTCTATCTCATTCTCACTCAGTGTGCCCTATCAAACTCTTTCTTCCTGCTTTGTTCTCAAATCTCCTTTCCTATTTTCCACTTCCCTATCAAAAGCCTGCCCAAACATTTACTTGTCCTGCTTGGTGGCCCCGGCAGTAATAGGGGTAGCATAAATATGTGATGATTGGATGAAATGACAGCCAGAGTGTGCAAAGAATCCTTAGGGTTTTTTTTTTCATAATTCCCTCCCTCAATCAATCAGTCTAAGAAAGAAATTACTGAATGTCTCTTCTCATTTCAGGAAACTTGATGACCAAAGGAGATTTCAAGCTCAAGTAAAAACATCCAAGTGATCATCCCTTAAGGCCCAAATCAACTGGTATACCCCTTCTCCCTGATCTCCCTAACCTGAATTCTAAGAAAGAATTTAAAGGCCCTCCAAGGTACCACTTTATCCAGTTCCCTTTATTTTGAAGAGGAGGAACCTAAGGATCACAAGTTTTCAAGGGACCTCCACCCACACCCTCTCCCTCCTCTACAAGTCACCAACCAGTTAGAGGCAGAAAGCAGAATTATCCCCAGCCAAGGTTCCATCTCCTTTTCCATGGTCGTTGTCCGGTTCTGTCTACTACCATGAGACCTGTGCCTCTTTATAGCACCCCCCTCTGCATACAAAGCCACCTTGGCCACCACACACTGAGCTCCCCAAGGGCAGGGCCTCCTTCACCCACTCACTCCAGAGCCCCTGTGCCCTGCACAGTGGCCACCATGGAGCCAGTGTTCAGCTTCACTACGGCACTGCTCACATGTACACAAACTCTCCAAACTACATCTGCAATCTCCAGGGGCAGAAAGCACCTCCTATATGTGCTGTTTCACCCATCGTCAGTGTTCACACGCCTTTAGAAAAAGGAGAGTGTAACCAGAGAAGAAGAGGTTTGCAGTCCACTGGGGAGAATTTCCCCAGTTGTCTGCCCGGTTCCCACTCCACTTGGCAAGTGCTAACCATATTCTAAATGGAGGTGATCTGTGGGGCCCACAGGAGTCCTGAGAGGAGTCTGGCAACTTGATATTATAGGTAAAAGGTGCAGATGTGCCCTGTGCCTTTTTCTGGAGAGAGGAGCCCTTGGCTTTTATCAGGTTCTCTAAAATTATGTTTCTCAAAGTTTTTTTCCTAGAGTAAAAAATTTCTCAGACACCCAAGTTTGACAAGGCATTTTTAATTAAGATGGTCATTAATCGTGTACAAATAAACAATGAGTTATAAAGTCTTTGTAACTGTAGTATTCATACAACTATAAACCAGAATTAAATTTACCAATTAAATACTAACTAAACTACAGACATAATACAATTCAAATTGATAGCATAAAGTTGGCGTGTAAGATAATGCCATTTTGTAATATTAATGGATTTCAACAGAAAAAAATGGACTGACAGGTAGGAGGCAGAGTCTATCAGGTTCAACTTGCCTATTCTTTAATGCGCTATTTGAGACTCAACTCTTAACACCATTTTTCTCTGTTCGCACTTTTGCAAAACCTTTATTCCTACTGGAACTTCATTTAGTACTACCGTACAATTTATGAATTAAATTTCTCAGCTCTTTTTCCCTTGGCTGCAATCATCCTATTTACCAAGAATACGTCTTCAATAGTAAACACACACAAAGTCAGGCACTAAAATCTGTCCCCAGTTACAAGGTGGTTGTACAGATGATCCAGAACATGTGCATATTTTTAGAGTATCCTCAAAATAAATGTACACAATTAAATTATCATGGAGGGCTCATGGCCTCCAAGAATATGTCCTTCAATTTTAGTTTGAGAAGCATCTGTATGAGGTCCCTGGCCAAAGAAAGGTTAAGAACCAGTGCTCTAAAGAGAGACAGTGAAGCCTCCATAAAATGCAACAGGCAAGAGAGCAGGGCAAAGCTATGCATGGCTAGAAACTGGTTCATAGAACTTTCTAGGCCTAATGCCTATTGTTCCTTCTGATGGTTGACATACCACCCAATCTTATGATACTTCAGCCTTCAGGATGACAGGCCACTTCTAGGGACAACCTAACCACATAGATGATGAATAGCTTAAAGCAAGAGTGTCAAACTCATTTTCACCGGGAGCCACATCAGCCTCACAGTTGCCTTCTTGCAACTACTCCTTAACAGTCAAGTGATAGCCCTGTAATGCAGCCAGGTAGAAACAAGGTGCCGGGCCAGATAAAAGAAGGTGGAAGGCCAGATTCAGCCCACGGGCCTTGTGTTTGCCACCTGTGGCTTAAAGCATGTACTCCAGTTTCAGTCAAAAGGCAGTGGGTGCCGGAGCACTGCTGAGAAGGGCTCTGAGGCCAAGACTAGGCTCAAAAGGAAAGAGTTCTATAACCAATTAGCAATGTCTGCTCTAAGCACAACACAACTATAGATAGGAGTTGGCACATATTTGCCTTCTCTGGATTATACTTAGTCCTGATAGGATGACAAATTGAAAAGCAAACAGCATATTAGAATCTAAAATAATCTAAAAATGTATTCATTCAAGCAGTACAGTGAAGTAATGAATTCAAATAGCTACCTGGGTTGGACAGGTAACGTAAATGAGCAGAAGGACTGGGTAAGGACTATGTGGCCTCATTCAAGGGCAACAGCCGCTTCTCTGCTGCAGCCATTGCTGCCAAGCAAGAATGTGGGAATGTGGGTCTGGTGTTGCCAGATCTTTTCAGTTTTTCAAGAGAAGCTGGAAATATGGACTTTCATGTGAAGTCTTCTGATTTTTCAGAAGTTTGGGTAACCAAACACATTTTTGATATTTGCTGGTCACTGACCTAAGGCCTAATTAGCCTCCTGTTTGTAACCCCAGAGCCAATTTAATCTTCATTTATGAAGGAAAATCCAATACCTAGAGAGACAGGGCTGAAATTAGAGCCCCTCATACCTCATACCTCAACTCTTGCCCCAAAAGACTCAGTCTCTATATTTAACAAAGCGAGGAAAAAGCATCCTCATCACCTACCCATGTCAATTCCTCGACCAGGGCTCAGCTCAGTCTTCAGGGCTGCAACCCACAGAATGGACCCAGACCTAGTGTAGAACTGACCTCCAGTTTCAGTGAAATCTGGGTCACACAGAGAAGCCAGAGGCCAGGATTGGTCTCTAGGACAAAGACACACCCTCAATTCCAGAGAAATCCCCCCTCGGTACCATACCTGTGTTCCACTCATGCCCACAGGTGGCCCAGGGGAGCTCAGTGGTGAAGCAATTGCTCAGGTAGAAAATGGCCCATGCCAAAATGATGATGTAGTACACATTCAGATGGGCCTCGATCACCTGTGTTGCATAGCCAATGCCTGAAAGAACAAGGAAAGCAAATGATTTGAATCTCTGCTTGCCTTATATAAATACCTTCCGCTACTCTTCACACCCTGACATCACCCAAGTATCATTTTATTTTCTGATTAACCCAATCTTACCTTCAAATAAAGGGCAAACTTTTCTCCAACATGTAATGCCACCTTCACTTGTGAATTGCCCCAGAGCTGTTTCCAGGAAAAAGACAGGAATTCCGCAACAAATAAAAAACACCACATAGGGAATCAGGAATGCCCCTGCAAGAAAGTAAAATAAGGAAATGAGGTTAAAATTGCCTCCACCATTTTATATTCAGCACAAGAAATCTTTATTAAGTACCTACTACAAGCAAGACAAAATATCCTCTAAGCTTGAGTTCAGGTTGGCACGATGAGGACCAGAGTCAGAAAATGTAGTCCTGGGTTTGGGCCCTCTGCCACCCACTACCCATGAGTAACCTACCTCACATCTCCCTGCCTCAACTTCTTCCTCTGTAGTGTGGGGCTTTACCTAATATCTGCACTGCTTATCTCACAGAACTATTGTGTGGATAAGATGATAATATAAAAGAAAATGTTTTATTTGCTTGAATCTTTTATTTCTACATTTCACCCTCTAGCACAGGTGAAGTTCATTCCCTCCGTGAATGCTACATCCTTCTTTCTTATTCTAAAGTAACTTCAAAAGGCCAGGTGAGGGGCCCCTTCTTATTTACTTTGGAAGTGACCTGCAAAATATCTTTTTTCATAAATAAAGGCATTCTTAAGGAGGCATGCAATGAGCAACATCAGGTCCCAATACCCAAGGCCCAAGTATGAAGTTGAGTTATAAGGAGTTTGCAGAGAGAATCTGTCCAGAAAGGCTGGCTTTGGATCAACCTGAGAAAAGACCACCATATGCCTTATTACTCCTATCTTAAAACACAATACCCACTGCCTCTGCCTTTCTGTGAAATAAATTAAATAACTGAGGTGAGCATGTGCTATTACAACCAAGAGGAATTTTTCCAAATCTCTCATTCTCTCTCTCTTTAATAACAAAGCATAAAAACACATGCCATTCCCTATCATCTGATCTCACAAGTGAAGGCTTTAACTGAAATTGCTTTTTGCTAAATGAAGTCTCTAACTGCAGGATCAATAGCAACAATTTTGATCAATCCTGATAGTAGACCCATATCTACCAGGTTTTGAAAGGCTTTTAGATTTTCTGGGCAAGACATTATTTTTAAAGTTTCACATTGGGAAAGAACTACTTTAAACTACTATTGGGATCTATGAGTAGTGAATATTTTTTTAAAAGATAAACTGTTGATAAGCAGATATCCCAACTATATTAGAATGCAAAAAGCATGTGAAAGGGGATAAAAGGGTCTGTTTTCTGCATTTGACCTAAGTGATTAAAACGAGCTGCAGCAGCTTCCCTAATATGCTATAATTTACTTGTGAATCCTCTAACAGGGGTGTCCAACCAGCTATGAATGTGGCCCAACACAAAATCGTAAATTTACTTAAAACATTATGAGATTATTTTGTGATTACATGTGACAATGTATTTAATGTGTGGCCCAAGACAACTCTTCTTCTTCCAGTGTGGCGCAGAGATGCCAAAAGGTTGGACACCCCTGATAGAACCTAACAAGTGATACTTTTTGAAAGCCTTTTGGTCTATGTATCCACAAAGCTAGTAATTCCTTACAGTAACTACCACAATTAAACCAGGATATCTGTGTGCTCAACAGAGACTTTTGGCAAGTTAAAGTTAAAAAAAAAAAAAGACTCATTTTAAAACTACTCACTACAAATTTTTTAATCTCTGGCAGACTTTGTAATTAATCCAACTTACCTGTTTCTGCTTTTAGTTTTGGCATAAAAATTTCCTGCACAAAAAATTACGCTAAAACAATTTTTGTTTGGGGCTATCCTACAGGGTTTCCACAGGTTTCTAAGCAGATATGGCAGCTTATGAAAGCTGAATCTGCAAAGAGAGGTGGGATTCCCAGCTGATGGTGCAGGGTACATTTCAGGGTCCTGGAGTCCACTCCCTCTCTGCCTGTTGCCAAGCCAACAACACCAGTGGCCACTTCATTACCAGTGTAAAGCAGGCTTGGAGCAGCCAGTGCCTTCAGGATGAATGTCTCCAAAGAAAGAGTTCCCCCGCCAAGCAGTACCGTCCTTGCTCTCCCTGCAGCTGCTCACACAGAAGTCCTGTGCCACACAGCCTAGCAGCGTGGTCCCTGCCAGCCAACTCTAAGCTACCTTACTGACGTCTGGGGATCTGCTAGAGGGTGGGGGGAGGGCAGAGAAACGGCAAGACAGGAATACATAGATACAGACTTTTCCTTGGGGAAACTAGGCCACCCAGTAAGGTTTTACATGGTCCTCTGCCTTGGATCTGCTGGCTGTTCTCATGATAATGACAGGTGGTGGTTCCTAAAGTCTGGAGCCCATTCCTTGAACCAAGAAATCTGAGGATTCACTGCTGCACCTCCACCAAACTTACTTGGATATTTTGCCACTACAAAGGATCATCTCATCACCTTCCTTTCCATGGCCCCTACCCTCAGTCTCTTAAGAATCTCCTAAACGTTTAATCAGTGTTGTGGCTATTTGTCGTGGGTGACTGTGAGACCAGTAAAATAAACTGTTTGGTGACAATTCTTCCACCATAGTGGCCCGAAAAGAGGTCCTAGAAAGGGCCTTAAGATCAAATGAAAGACTGGGCAGAAAATCAAACAGTAGTGCCTAAACAAAAAGTTCTCCCTGTCGTCGATCTAATCCCAATTTAAAACAAGGCCTTTGGTGCCACAGCACCATCTTTATCACTTATTAAGTGAGCCTCAGATTCTGGCCCTCAGACTCCTCATCTGCACAACGGGTGAGATGACTCTTAAGGATGAAATGGGAAGCTCAGGACAGAGCCTGGCATTTCAGTAAGCCCTCAAAATTGAGGCCCTGGTCTTCATGGCGGCTTCCAGTTAGGAAAGCTGAGGCTCAAAGTCTCCTGTCCCCAAAAGCAGTGCAGGTCACACGTGAAACGGGTCCCAGTCTTGTCCACCTAGAGCACAACGCACCTGGCGGACAAATCCTCACGTGCCAGCAGGCGGCACAGTTAGGTGCGAAGAGCACGTGCGCATGCGCATTGGGAAAGTGAGCCTTGCCGGGTAAGCTTGCGCGCCAGGTGGCCGGGAGCGGGAATTCTCCGGAGGGTCCCACTACACACTGGCGCGGGAGGGGTGTCGCCCTCACCCCTAGCTTCCCCGCCCCCAACGGGCTGGTTTCCCCTCCATGCATCCTCCCCAGTGCCGCCGGCCGGCTGACTCACCTCCTCCGTTCTTATAACACAGGTAAGGGAAGCGCCACACATTTCCAAGCCCGATAATCTCCCCGGCCACGCTCAGCACGAACTCCACCTTGTTGTTCCAGTGGCCGCGCTCGTGGACTGCCTTGTCGCGCTTGTCGCGCGGGTCGCGCGCGGTCACCGCGCCCCCGCCGGCCCCCGGCGCCTCAGACTCCCGCGTCTCCTCAGCTGCCTTCCCGTTACCCAGAGGCAGCGCCTTCTCCGTCGTCATGGCCGCGCTGGCTGCCTCGTGCGCCGGGCCGGCTCTGCGCCGCCGCCCCGGGCGGGCTAGCTTTTCAGGAGGCGAGAGCGGGCGGGAGGAGGAGGCAGGGGGTGGAGCTGAGGGGCCGACCCGGCCCGGCGCAGGCCCCGGGACGCGGCGCTGCGGCCCGGCCCTCAGGGTGCCCACGCCGCCTCAGCAGGGCTCGGCCCGGGAGCGGGCAGGCACCTCACGCGCGCCCGGAGTGTTGCGCGCGCCGAGCACCTTCCAGCGCCTTGCGCGCGCTGATCACTTTGCGAGCCATTCCCGTCAGTTGCCCTTCCCGCGGGCCTCTTAAGAGTGAAAGCGCCCGTGCTGCCCTGGGCTGGGTTCCTTCGCCAAGCCTCGATGGTCCACTATCTCTGTAGCCTCCGAAGGCCCGGGCCACGGTTGCTCATCTCTAATAAGAGAAGTGGGCTCTAGACCAGGCTTCTCCAACTTTAACGTGCATACCAAGCACCGATCTTGTTAAACTGCAGTACCTAATCTAGTGGGTTGGTTTGGGCTGAGCTGGAGCTTCTGAATTTCTAACAAGCATCCAGGTGCTGCAGATGCTGCTGGTCAAGGAGACCGCACGTGAAGGAAAAGGGAAGTAAATGAACTCTTGGTTTCTTCCCAGTTCTCAGGGACTGTGAGCTCCCCGGGAGTAGGGACACCTTTAGATCTTGTTCTTTCTGGTGCCCACTGCTCCAAACACAGTGAGTCAGGACCGTGTGGCAGTTAAGCGCTCCTGTCAGGAGGCATGCAAATCTAGGTTGAATCATGCGCTCCGCCTCTCTTAGTTGTGAGCAGTCATCTGACCATTCTGTGCCTCTGTTTTCTGATCTGCCTTTCTTATGGGGTGAGAAATGCTTGTAAGTACTTAGTATATATATTGGAAGTGCTCAATGAGCATAGCAATTATTAATACTATCATACAATGTATAGTCACACACATATGCATACAATATTTGTGCATATTCTTGTTTTATGCTGGTCTCCCCATTTAATTATAAGGATGGTATATAGGGTGGGGCAAAAGTAGGTTTACAATTGTGAGTACATGAAACAGAGTTTATTCTTGTATTATGCATTAATTATTGTATTATTTCCCATAGAAACAACTGTAAACCTACTTTTGCCCCACCCTGCACATTTTTTTTGTTTATTATAATAGCCACAGAGCCTAGAACAAGACCTTGCACATAGTAGGTGCTCAGTAAATATTTGCAAAAGAGAGAAAGAGGAAGGACGAGAAGGAGGAGAGGAAGGGAAAAAGAAGGAAAGACTGTCAGATATGCAAGGGGCCACAAAGATAATCAGATCCACCTCTGTCATTTCACAGCCCTGGAGAAGTCCAATCAAGTGAGCTCTCGCTAAGCCACCCACTGTGCTCTCCATCCATCCCTTGGATCTCCCTCTGGGGCTGTGTCAGGGAAAGCCTCCCTGTCTTGTAGACTTCAGCCTTTCCTTTCATTCTGCTTACAACTGCTCAAATCTCTCCCCACCTCTATCCCCCCAGGAAACCCTTCTGTCACCATCTTCCCCTTTCAGGTCTCCTTCCTCCCCTCCCCCTCACTATCATATTTCTTGAAAGAGTAAGTTTACATGCTGCCAGCCCTGTCTTCACTTCCCACTCATTCCTCCGCCCACAGCAATCTGGCACCCACCCCCACCACTTCTCTGAAAAGGCTGTCTGTGAAGTCCCAGAAGTCTTCTTAATTTGGCAAATCCTATAGGTCCTTGTCCATCCCCACCCTACCTGACCTCTAGGTATTGTAACATTCTGCACTGTTATTCCCTTCTTTCTTTCTTAAAATTCACACTTGCATGATTTCCTTAACACTGCCTGCCTCAGCTGCAGTTTCTCTCCCCGCTTCTCTAGTTTTCCTCTCTCTCCTCTTAAATCTGTTCTCCTCATGCCTTCAGCCACCCAACTAAATGCTGGTGGCTCCCAAACCTATATCCCTGTGTGCTGTGAGCATGTGTTCAAAAGCAAAGATCCTGCAGAGTGTTAGGGTGAGAATAAACTGAATTCAGGTAGATGTAGGTTCCAACTCAGGCCCTGGCCCTCATGTATTATCTCTTGCCTCAAGCCCCTCCTCTTCCATGTGGGGTGGGTGTGAGGGCTGAAAGCCTTGGGCACTCTAGGTACTCTGTGAACAGTGGCTATTATTTTTATTGTGATGATGATGATGGTGATGGCATTCCCTTACTTAAAAGCTTCATTGGTCATTCTTTTCCTGCAGGATAAAATCAAATTGCTGACCCTGACTTTCATAATTATTCCACAGCCTTTCCTTCTATATTAATGCCATTTTTCTATCATGCTAAAACTCCACATCAGTGCTTTCATTTCCTTTGGGGTGATCCTCAACGCTGCATATAGAATGGGCAATGAAGGAAAGGATCTATCTTTGACCTTGACAGTCCCTGCACACAGTAGGTACTTGGTACCTAGGAGTCCATTTGCTAAATAAACAACTACATCAAAAGTTAGAGGCACATTTCCAACTATTATTATTGATATATTAGGCTATCACCCCAGAATCTGTGTAAACCTACTTTGAATCTAATTACATTTCACCTTGTACTGCAGCTCAGCATAATTAGCTCCAGGAATTGACTTCATCTGAGCAGCT
Source organism: Micronycteris hirsuta (assembly GCA_004026765.1). Taxonomy (NCBI): domain Eukaryota; kingdom Metazoa; phylum Chordata; class Mammalia; order Chiroptera; family Phyllostomidae; genus Micronycteris; species Micronycteris hirsuta. Next base: position 66,142 of record PVJI01004191.1, on the reverse strand, counting down.
GTGATTCTATGAGACCTTCTTGAGAAATAACATTAAATCAGCATGAGAAGGCGGAAACTGGCCATCCTCTGGTGGGGATCTGGGCTCAGTTATGTTGATGAGTAGTTTTGTGGTCTTGGGTAAATACCTTAACTTCTGAGCTTTGGTGTCCTCAGTTCATTAAAATGGTATTGATTATCTTCATCATTTAGGGTGGTCTTAGAAGTGAAGTGAGACTACATTAGGAGAACATTGTGCATGTACTTGTACCCCAAACTCACCTTTCAAGTTTTAATATTCTCCTTTCTGAAAGTTAACCAGGTCAATTTCCTCCTGTTAGAATTTACTAAGTATTTAAAAACCATCTTTTAAAAGAGACAATCTGTTTACTCCATCCTTATCCAGAAGAGCCCTCATCTCCCCCATCTCATTGGTGTCTCATCTCTGGACTTTTGCCATTTTATTCTTTCTTTGTTGAGACGCAATGACCTGAAGACCACACACTTGTGTCCACAGAGTGGATCAAGTGGAATATGGGCCATGTCTCATTCCAGAGCTAATCCAGATGTAACACAGCATAATGGTTAGAGATGTGGGCTCTGCAGTCATATTTCCTGAGTTCAAAGCCCAGCTGCACCACCATGGCGTATTACTCTGATCCTCAGTTACTTTATCTGTAAAATGAGTGTACTACATTCTCAGATTCCAGGAAGGCCATGAATTTGTGGGAAGGAGACACTATTTAACCTAGTAGTTCCAGAAATTGGAGCCAGCTGCTGACGTTTCCTCCACTCTGTGAAGTGTGTTCTCTGTAAAGGACCACTCGTTCATGGCTCAAAGAACCCTAGAACTATCCCAAGAACTAGAAAAGTAAAATCCTTTGTCAAAATAATGATGTTCAGAGAGTAGAAAGAAATAGGTACCATGGAAATGTTGGTCAGACTTATGGGCATTACAAAAGGTTGCATCTCAGAAAAATACAGAGAACTGCCAACTCAAAGACATTTGGAAGATCCAGAGGAAGAGTTATGGGCGAAACAACACTAGTTAAAACCATAGACCACATCTAGAAAGACAGCACCCTATCCTTTCAAGATATGGTCTCCAGCTAGTGCCATCTCTGAAGCTTCAACAAGCCACTCCACAATTCTGGATGAGCCACCTGCTTTTAGGTAATGAGAAAAATGAAAAGACCAGCAAATCCCATCAGGCAACATTTCTTCATGCTTTGATAATACCAAAACCTCCTGACATTCTAGATATTACTTTGACTTACTACTTAATTGTTGATTCGGGTGTAGACTTGGTAAAGTTATGGGAGATTTTTTAAAAATGAGGGTACTAATAGTATCTGCCTTTTAACTGTTATGCAGATTAAATGAGTTAGTATTTGTAAAGCTGTAAAGTACTTGAATTTGTGCCCAATATAGATGTGTTTGTTAAGTAAATATCTAAATAACCCTCAGAGAACAGAAATGTCATGACTCCCTTACTCTTTTCTTGGGCATCCAAAGTATTCAAAGTCTTTCATTTTCTAGAAATGGTAATTGCTCATTCATTCATTTACCAAATATGGCTCTTTGATTATCTTCCAGACACTTTATTGATCATAGGGTACAAAAACATTTACAAGGCTTGCCCCAGTGGTATGCTGGAGCTAGCTCATACCACCTCATGAGAGCCAATTATTAAATTTTCAGAGATTTTGTGAGCCACAAATGTTGGTAGCTTGAAATCTGCTGTGGTTGCACTTACACCACAGCACTATAAATCACCCCTGCACCTACACCTAGCCTGTGTACAGGCCCACCATTACAGAATAGCAAAGGAGGCAGATGCTAGGCAAGTAATTACAGAAATGTTTGAAGGTTGGAGATTCTGGTACATGCTGCAAAGGAGAAGTCTGTGGTGCTACTAGAGCTTGTTACTGAGAGATCTGACCTTGTCAAGGAGACCAGGGAGGATTCCCTGAGCAAGTGACAGATGAGCTGAAGCCTGAAGGGACAGGTGCAATGAATTGGATGCAGAGAGGGTTGGGGGTCCTGAAAGATGATCACAGAGTGCAGAGTGTGGAACAAGATGTGCCTGAAGGACAAACGTTTTTAGCAGTTGGTGACATGAGAATATTTGCATTGTTAAGATACTACTGTGGTCACAGTGTGAAAAGTAGATTATAGGGCAAGGTGGGGATAGTAGAGAGGCTACTACAGCAGTGCTGGTAAGAAATGATGGTAGCTCAGACAAGGAAGATGGCAATAGAGAGGGAGACAAGAAGGTAGAGTAGAGTGATATGGGGGTGGGGGGGCAGAACCCATTGGACTTGACTTGGAGAGTGAGGGAGGGAAGGTTTCAAGCATGTCTCCTCAGTTAGGGGAACTCTAGCATCCAGCTGCAGGGGTGATGGTCCTGCTCCATTTTGTGCTGATTTGCCCACTGCTGGTTTACTCAGGGACTGAGAAAACAAGAACCAGTGGGCAAGTGCACTCTCCTCAATTGTGTGAATGGATGCTGGACCAAAAACTTACATGCCAGAACCAGAATCAAAGAGAAGAGGCAAAAAGGTATCAGGTACCAGAAATAACTTCCTGTAAATCTTCCAGTCTGAATAATCTACCCCAGGAGATGGTGAGCTCCTCAGTGCTAGAGATGGTGAAGTGGAAGCTGGCCTGGACATGGCAGGGAGCCCACAAGGGGACTTAGGATTGGGGTTTCCCAATTGTGAGAGTCTCTGAAAACAGTTTTCTGCCATACTTTGCCTCATTACTACCACCATACTTTTTTTCTGATACACTTCCAGTAATGGCCCCAGTTCTTCACCCTTCCCTGTATCCTTGCTGCTCACCACTATATAACTCTGTAGGACCCTCCCAGCACCAGATTTCAGTCATCTGACTTGCTTTGACCACCAGAATGAGGAAGAAGGGATGATATGCCAGTTCCAAGCCTCAACTCTTCTTGCTGTCTTCTGCTTCTGCCATCACCATGCACCAGGTGGACTACCATTGCTCCAGGAGGAAAACAAGATACACACAAAGCAGAACTGCCCCAGCTGAAGTGCCCCCAGAGAAACCCAGAGTGAAGCAGAGGCTCCAGTTAACTACAGAGGTATGTGCAAACCAAGCCCAGCCCAACCTGGTCTCCCACCTATAATAATCAACGTCTGTTGTTTTGAGCCACCAAGCATCAATGAGGCTTATACACCTTTGCTCACATCCTTCCCCTCTTGAAAGGTCCCCTTTGTTTAGCAGACACAGCTCCTTCTTTTAATGCGAGTTTAATGCTCACCGTCATGAATTCTAAAGTGATTTCTCCACCTTCTAAATTTTCAGTTCTCCTTAATGACCATAGCTTCCCAGGTTTAAGCATCATTTTGCAACCTTTACATAACAGATTAAGGATCTGACTAGGTTACTATAGAAATCTTCTTCCTTTAATGCTTTCAGTGCTGGTTCAGGGCAAGAACTTTACTGGTAGGGCCAGAATTAAGATACAAGGATGGGCAACCCCTCCTGGTAATACTTCTCTTCCTTTGCCCCTTAGCAATCTCCATAAATTTTTACTCCATCTGCTTATTTATGCTTCAGTGCCTAGGCTAATCTTCTTTTGAAAGAAGGAAATACTGTAAGAACTATCTTATTTTTCATGGAAATGTTTGAATAAATAAACACAAGGAAATGATCATTCTATCTGTATACTGTAATACATTGAATGATTGGTCCCAACTCTTCACTCTCCCATAATTGTGTTCTCCATCCTCACTCTTACTGAGGCCCCATAGTGAGCAGATCGTGCTTCTCTAGGCCTTAACTTGGGGCTTGGCTATGTGATTCACATTGACCAAGCAGTGGTTGAAAATGTGCTTTCATGGTTAGGCTTGCCCTCTTACCTGCTAACATGACCATGAGAACATACCCCATGTAGCTGCTATCCCTCCAACCTGGGCCCCAGAAGGAAACAATGAAGAAGGGATTCCCCAGCCAAACCTCAGACCCACATCCTGAAGCAGAGCTGCCCTACAGCCAACCCACAGTCACAGGAATGAGAAATAAATGCTCATTGTTATATGCCACTGAGATTTTTGAGGTTGTTACGCAGCAAAACTAATTAATACACTTATCCCGGGCTATGCTTGGGCCTTTTTCTACCCTATCACTATGGAATAGGGACGGTAATATCTTTATTCTACAGATAATGAAAATGAGGCTCAGAGAGGTTGAACAACTGTCCAAAATCACACAGTGGAGCCAGAATTCAAACCCAGTTCTCTGATTTATATTCTATGACCTGCCAGATCTAACTAGGTCCTGGTGGTTTCACCCACATGAATGTTGTATTTCTCTGTTTGATCTAGGTATAAAAAGGAGAGGACAAAAGAAGGAGTTCACATTCTGCTCTTATCTAAGCCCAAGAACATTAGCCCAAAACTTAATCATTAGATTCTGGATGCTACCCTGGGAAGAGCAGCCCCCTTCTGGGCCCTTGTATCTGTGGAAGAATGCTGTTCAAGTTCCAAAATAGTGATTGCACACTTGGACTCTGAGCTGCACTCCTTCTTGAGTTGGGCAGAAGTTGTGTGTATGAACACACGTGGTTTCTTATGCTCTGAATTTCCCTGTGTTTTTATCTAATCTTCTCAATATCCTGATTCAGATGTCTAAAGCCAGTGGCATGTCACAAACATTCACATTTACCCACAGATAGGGCTTTCAGGACCACTGCATCTAGCCACACAGGCTGTGTGCTCAATTCCCTCAGCACCATTCACGTGGTTACTCTGGACTTCTGCAGCATGGTGGCCCTGATCCTCTTATTACAGATATCAGCATTGACCCTTAGTTACCCAGGTGTTAAAATGCTATACTCACTCATGGCCCCAGATGTACAGTGCCTTGTAACTTGTATCCAGGTTGCTCAAATATTTCCTGGAGTGGATCATAAACTAAGAACTGATTGGCTATTAAAGATACATACAGTCCCAAATCATAGCTTCAGTGTTTCTCTGGTAACTGTCACCCCAAGCAATGTTTTCTACCATTTTCTTTGTTGTGACCCACTACAAAAAAATAATGGGGAAAATTTTTAAAGAAATTTTCCTGGTGCCCTAAAATCTCCAAACCAGAGAAAGAAAGACCCAAAATTACCCCTAAAACCAACAACTATGATTGAGGGTCTGCTGTGTGTGTGTCACACAGTGTGCTAAATGCTGGTAATGGCTCAAAAGTGGTCTTGGCCTTTTGGTGAAATAACAAACAATAAGCCAGCATGGTGGGCCCTTGAAAAGAGATGGATAGAAGGTCTTGTGGGAGCACAGAGCCAATGAAATATGAGCTTGAATTCAAGTTTGGAAAGGAAAGGAGGCTGTGCCAGGCAGAGGGCACAGTGTAGGCAAAGGTATGGCATTGTGGAAGTTCCCAATGGGCTTATGGATTCCAACTACCTAGAACTGCACTGTCCCAAAGAGCAGCCACCAGCTACATGTGGTTACAAGTGCTTTAAATGTGGCTGGTCCTAATCGAGATGTATAAAACACTTTCTGGATCTTGAAGACTTAGTATAAAAAAGAAGAATGTGAAATTGTTCAATACTTTTAAGTATTGAGTGCATGTTGAAATGATAATATTTTTGTTGTGATATTGTGATATATAACAAATTTGTTCATCTGAATGAACAAGTATATATTACTCATTTTATAAGTATTTGATCTACACCCATGGTTCCTGGCTCATAGGTCCCCAAACCCTTGGAATTCCTAGAGTGAAAGAGCAATGCAAACATCTTTTGCCACAATATTTAGTCTCTTGTCCTCAGTTCCTGAAATCCCTTAAGCACCATAAAGGGGAAACTGGTGTCTTGTTATTCATAACATGCCCCTTTCCACCACAACTGTGTTTATGTTAATGAGATGACTTTAGAGAAAAAACAATAAAACTAAGGATAGGGGCTGGTTGGTTGCCAAGGAAACCGATCAATAATAGAGAGTTGGAACTTTTAGTCCCACCTCCTGATTTTGTGGGAGGGAAGAAGGGTTGGAGGTTGAATCAGTCACCAACAGCCAATGATTTTCAATTGTGCCTATGTAATGGAGCCTCCTTAGAAACCTATAAGGGCTGCGTTCAGAGAGCTTCTGTATTAGTGAACACGTAGAGATTAAGGGAGAATGGCATGGGAATTCTACACCCCTTCCTCATTCTTTTCCCTATGTTTCTCTTCCCTGGCTGTTCCTGAGTTATATCCTTTTATAATAATTCAGTAATATAGTAAGTAAAATATTTCTCTGGGTTCTGTGAGCCACTCTATCAAAGTAATCAAACCCAAGAAAGGGGTCATGGGAACCTGTGATTTAGAGCCTGTTGGTCAGAAGCACAGGTGACAACCTGGACTTGCATTTGACATCTGAAGTGTGGGAAGAGGGGCAGTCTTGTAGGACTGAGCCTTTAACCCATGGAATCTGATACTATCTTCTGGTAGATAGTGTCAGAATTGAACTAAATGAGTTGAATGGTAGGACACCCAGCTGTTGTCTGAGGAACCCTCCCCCTCTATACACACACATTAGAATTGGTGATCAGAACATTTATTAAGTAAAACATTATAAAATTAATTTCATCTTTCTACTTATACTTTTAAAATATGACTACTAGAACATTTTAAATTCCTTATGTGGCTTACATTATATTTCTATTAGTACTGGGGCAGTACATGGCAATAAATTCAGATTTGAGGCTTTAGTTCAGCTATGGGCTCTCATGAGCCTGTAGACATGCCCAGTTTGCCACACAACTCATAGTACCAGGCACTTGCTGTTGTGTGGCATTTGGCCTCTTCACACTGCTAGGTTCTCTACCTGGCCTCTGAAATATCTGTACTTTTTTTAAAAGTATATTTTATTGATTATGCTATTACAGTTTTCCCAATTTTCCCCCCTTCATTCCCCCTCCACCCCGTACCTCCCCAACCCTCCAGCATTCCTCCCCTTAGTTCACGTCCATGAGTTGCACATGTAAGTTCTTTGAATTCTCTGTTTCATATACCATTCTTAACCTCTCCCCATCTATTTTATGCCTAACAATTATGCTTCTTATTCCCTGTACCTTTTCCCCTCTATTCCTCCCCTTCCCCTCCCCACTGAAAACTATCCATGTGATGTCCATTTCTCTGATTCTGTTCCTATTCTAGTTGTTTGCTTTGTTTTTGTTTTTGTTTTTTTTTGTTTTTTTAGGTTCAGTTGTTGACAGTTTGAGTTTGTTGTCATTTTACTGTTCATAGTTTTTGATCTTCAATTTCTTAGATAAGTCCCTTTAACATTTCATATAATCAGGGCTTGGTGATGATGAACTCCTTTAACTTGACCTTATCTGGGAAGCACTTTATCTACTTTTCCATTCTAAATGATAGCTTTTCTAGATAGAGTAATCTTGGATGTAGGTCCTTGCTTTTCCTGACTTCAAATACTTCTTTCTAGCCCCTTCTTGCCTATAAGGTTTCTTTTGAGAAATCAGCTGATAGTCTTATGGGCACTCTTTTATAGGTAATTCTCTCCTTTTCTTTTGCTGCTTTTAAGATTCTCTCTTTATCTTTAATCTTGGGTAACTTAATGATGATGTGCTTTGGTGTGTTCCTCTTTGGGCCCAACTTCTTTGGGACTCTTTGGGCTTCCTGGACTTCCTAGAAGTCTATTTCCTTCACCAGATTGGGGAAGTTTTCCTTCATTATTTGTTCAAGTAAGTTTTCAATTTCTTGCTCTTGTTCTTCTCCTTCTGGCACCCCTATAATTCAGATATTGGAACATTTAAAGTTGTCCTGGAGGTTCCTAAGCCTCTCTTCATTTTTTTTAATTCTTGTTTCTTCATTCTGTTCTGGTTGGATGTTTATTTCTTCCTTTTGTTCCAAATTGTTGATTTGAGTCCTGGTTTCCTTCCTGTCACTGTTGGTTCCCTGAATGTTTTGCTTTATTTCACTTTGGGTATCTTTCATTTGTTCTTTCATCTTTTGACCACACTCAGTCAGTTCTGTGAGCATTTTAATTACCAGGGTTTTGAACTCTCCATCAGATGGATTGGCTATCTCGTTGCTTAGCTCTCTTTCTGGAGTTTTGCTCTGTTCTTTCATTTGGGCCATATTTCTTTGTCTCTGCACACCTGTTAAGTTGTAAGGGGGCAGGGCCGTAAGTATTTGCCTGGGCAGGGCAACCCTCTTTGCTGCATTGTGGTGCTGTCTGGGAGGGAGGGATCAGAGAGGGAACAATGCAGCTTGCTTGCTTGCTTGCTTGCTTGCTTGGCTCTAGCCCCACTTTCCAACGAACTCTCTTGTGTGAGACTGGGAGTTTCTCCTACTGTGGCAACCCTCTGTTATAGTCCGCCGTCAGCTCTGAGACTCAGTTTCCTGTTCAGCCAGCCCCACCCACTTGGTCTGCAGCCTTGCTGCGGGTTCTCTCTGTTAACCCGTCTGATGGTCTCATTGTTCTGGTTGACTGTTTCTTTAATTCCTTGGTTGTCAGAGTTCCATGCAGTTTGACTTTCTGACACTTTTGATTGTTCATATTTTTTTAGATTGGTTGTTATCCTTTTGGTTGTGCGAGGAAGCAAAGGGTTTCTACCTATGCCTCCATCTTGGCCCGAATTCCTGAGACCTTGCTGTGAGCACCTATGTAGTTGTCACACTCCCCAGAGTGGCATCCAGAGCATTGAGTGTCCCAGCTTTTCTAGACCAGTGCTTTCTAGTTGGGGTATAATGGGAGGGAGTCCAGACTCTCATTCCTGGGCTACTTGAGGAAAAAGTTGGATGATGCTAAAAACCCAATTTGAATCCCAATCAAGTAAGTTCTCAGGGGGACTATTTGAGGTCTTGAATCAAAGCTATTGCAGAATCCAAGTCAGACATTTTCCTGCCCAAAGCTGGGTATTCAGCCATGGCTTAGAGATTAGGCACCCCCAGTGGGCCATTTGCTTCTCATCAAGACTGAGTTACAATGTCCTGTGCCCATTTCTAACTGTCCATCTGTTCTTCTCTTTGGAGAATGGCAAGAAGACAGGTGTCTGTTGCTGCCCCAAGCAGACCTTTTTTAACTGTCTTTTTGCAGATTCCTTCACTCAGCCCACACTACAAATAATGTGTAATTTGTATTATCATATCCAATTTACATTTGAGCAAATCAGGCTGAAAGAATTTGAATGGCTCACATAATTTGTAAGTAGAGTTTCTGGGGCTTGGATTTTGGTGTCCAGGATCCAAGGCCATCTTTCCATTGCCCAACCTGGCCTCAGTCTTACTGTGTTATCTGACTTCCCAAGCTCCAGTCATAAAGCTCTGTGTTAGTTAAGAGAATGCTGGTAGTTGTAACAGATAAACTCTGAAATCTCAGTGCTTTCACACATTTGAGGTTTCTTCTCTCTTAGGCAAATGTTTGACAGTCACCCTTCCATGCAGGGACCCAGGTTTCACCCATGTGTGTTTGTATCACATTCGACATGTGTTCCCACGATCTCTGTGGGGTACCTCCCTGGCTTCCATGGCAAGACAGAATGTAGCTGACATACTATTGGAGGATGCAGAGGACAGACAGTACATCAGGCAGCAATTGGGTCCCACTTCTAGGACGGAGACTACAAATGACTGTGTCTTAAAGAGCATGCTCCTTCTTCCCTTCCTTCTTCACCCTGCTACTTAGGACACAGATGTGTTGGTAAGCCATCTTGAGCCAGGTGGATGAGGGAAGCACTCTAAGGATGGCAGAATACAAGAGGCTGAGGCCCTGAATGACTGCATAGAGCAGAGTCACCATGCCAGCACTGCACTGCCTACTTCCAGACTGTGTGTGGGAGAAATGGATTTCTATCTTGTTTAAGCCATTGTACCCATTATTTTTGTACACACAGGACTCTGTTCTTCAAATAGTGGCTAGAAAAAGAGTTAGCCCAAAGTCCTAGCCGTCAGCACAGAAACTTAGTTGGTGGTAGGGCATAGCAGAGGGAGTAACTTTTTTGGGTACATGACACTTTAAAATCGTGGTAAAATATACATAACTTAAAATTTACCATTTTAACTATGTTTAAGTGTACAGTTCAATGCCATTAAATACACTCACAATGTTGTGCAACCATCACCACCATTCATCTCTAGAAAACTTTCCATCTTGTCAACTGAAACTGTCTGCATTCAACACCAGTTCCCCATTTCCTCCATCCCCCTGGTTCCTGGCAACCACCATTTTATTAAATACTTTCTGTCTTTATGACTTTGATGATTCTAAGTACCTCATATAAGTGGGATCATACATACAATATTTGTCTTTTTCTCTCTGGCTTATTTCATGTAGCATAATGCCTTTAAGAGTAATGTCTTTACACGTTATAGCATGAATCAGAAGTCCATTCATTTTGGCAGTGTAGTAATCCATTGTATGTGTATACACTACATTTTGCTTATTCATATTCATTCATCCATTGATGGATACTTGGGTTGTTTTCACCTTCTGACCATTGTAAATAATGCTGCCATGAACATGTGTATACAAATATCTCTTTAGGGAAATAAAGATCTTTGTAGGCAGGGAAAGAGAATGTAGAAAAGGCATTTCCATATCTTAATCACATGGGCCTAAAGTGGCATGTAACTTTTCAGCTTATATTCCATTGGTAGGAACTAGTCACAGGGTGTATTAATTATCTATTGCTGCATAGCAAATTACACTACAACTTAGTGGTTTAAAAATACATATACTTACTACCTATGATTTCTATGGATCAGGAAATAAGAAGCAGCTTTGCTGAGTAGTTCTGGCTCAGGGCTTCTCAAGAGACTACAGTCAAGATATAGGCTGGGGATGAAGTCATCAGAAACCTTGATTGGGGCTAGAGGATCTGCTTTCAAGATGATGCACTCACATAGCTGTTGGCAAGAAGCCTCAGTTCTCTGCCATGTAGGTCTCTCCATAGGGCTACTTGAGTGTCCTCAGAACATGCCAGCTAATTTTCCCCAAAGTAGGTGATCCAAGGGAGCAAGGTGGAAGCTACAATAGCTTTTATGACCTATCCTCATAAAGTATACACCATTATTTCTGCAATGTCCTATTGGTCACGCAGGTCAATCCTATCTAAGGTAGGAGGAGGCTACACAAGGATGTGGATAACAGGTGAAGAGGTCTTTGGGAGTCATCATGAAATCTGACTACCACTGAGGCTACCCAGATGCAACAACATGTGGGAAATGTAGTCCCTGGGTGGGCAGCCATTTTCCAGCAATAACTTTACATATAAAAGCGGTGATATTTGGTGGACATCTTGGTCATCTTGGCCATAGAATTCTCTCCCAGAATCTCAGTGTGGTCTCTGACTACTTGTGTGAACTGGTCCTGTTTCTCCCTCTGCACAATGAGTTTGTTCTTTCCTACTACCTGGAATTTAGCACTGATATGTTCTGTCTTGGCTCCAAGACCAAGTCAAAACCATAGGTGATGCTTATCGGTGTGGGTCAAACTGAAGTCTCAGAGAAGCACTATTTGGGGAGGGGCATCATCAGAAAAGTATGGGTGGGAGCTGAATTCAAGGGCCGGGGGCCCAGGAAACATGTCAGATAAAACACTGGTTTTAGGATCAGAAACCTGGGGTGAAACACCACTTGAAACTCTTTGTCCTTGAATGAGCAATTTCACCTCTTGGAGTCTGGTTTCCTGTACAACAGGAAAAAAATACATTGACCTCATATGGTTGTTAGAAGGATTGCTAATCTAATCCAGTGTTTCCCAAACTTGTATTTGCCATACAAGTAAGGAGCTATTCCTTAACATTTTTTTCTGTATTTGTATGTCATCTGTAGTATTATTTAATATTTTCCATATATATGTTTATAACATCTTTATTAACATATAATTCATATAATACAATTTACTCATTTAAAGTATATAATTCAGTGGTCTTAATATATTCACATAGTTGTGCAAGCATCCTCACAATCAATTTTTGAACACCCTATTTTCATCACCCTGCACCCTTTAGCAGTAACTCCCTATTTTCCCCAACCTAGCCCTGGGAAACCACGGATCTACTTTCTATCCCTGTGGATTTGCCCATTATGGACACTTCATAGAAATGGAATCATAAAACATGTAGTCTTTTTTCTGGCTTTTTTCACTTAGCCTAATGTTTTCAAGATCCATCCATGTTGTAGCAGGTATCAGTATTTCATTCCTTTTTATGACTGAATAGTATTTTACTTTATGGATATTCTGCATTTTATTTGACCGTTCATCAGTTGATAGACATTAGGCTTGTTTTCAATTTTTGGCTATTAGGACTAATGCTGCTATGAACATTCATGTACAAGCTTTGCATCTTTTCAATTGTTGGGTATGTATTTCGGCTTGGAATTGCTGGGTCACACGGTAACTCTACGTTTGACCTTCTGAGGAACTGTCAGACTGTTGTACAAAGCAACCGCACCATTTTACATTCTCATTAGCAGTATGTGAGGGTTCCAGTTTCTCCAGGTGCTCTCCAACATTATCTCTTTTTTTACAGCCATTCTAATTGGTGTAAAGTGGTACCTCATTGTGGTTTTAATTTTCTTTTCCTTTATATTAACTCATTTTGCTTATATTTATATTTAAAGGAAAGTTTACATGGTTAGCCTAGGTAAAAAGACAGTAGTATTTACCACAAATGTAAGTAACCCAATCATAACACAACTATTAGAATGACACTTGTCTGGGTATCACATGCTGTCACTGATATTTACCACATTTAGGGAAACACCAATATTATCAATGAATTAGGGTGTTCTTATTAATACCTCTGGCACAGAGTTGATATTAAGCCATCATTTTATTATTGTTGTGAGTCATAGAGAAAGGCATTAGAGGGTATGTGTTCTTTTTTTCAGGAAGAGGGTGGGATGAGATTAAGGGATCAGAAGATCCTTATAAAAGAGGAGTCCAGCTAGTGGGAGAGAGCAACCTTAGACAACTGAAAACAACCATAATATGGATGGTGAGAATTTATGAAGTAGAGTTAAATATTACATTTGCCATCAGCATGCTGGCTAGCAGCTGTGTGAGTTCAGGGATTCTTTTCTATAGTGTATGTTGCTCTTAACTCTTCTTCACGTCTTTGCAAGGCATGCTAATGTATAATTCTTAGAGCATGTCCAGGGCAGCAACAGGCTGATTAATCTTTAGACAACCCCCCCATCTCCCACCAGCCCCCATCCCTCACTGTGACAGCTTAAACACTGTGTGTGAGGAGGGCAGGGCTGGTTGGGGAATCTTGACCTGGCAGTGGGGACTGAGGTTCAGAGGTATGTAGAAACTTATCCAAGTTCACCAGCTCACAAGTAGGAGACCTGGGCTAAAATCCAGACTCGTGATACGCCTAACATTTTTCCTTCTGAAAAGCCCTCTTGGCTTTTTACCTCACTTCTTTGTATAGCAAGATGCCCACAGACTCTTTATCAGTGAACTTAGACTGCTACTCAAAGTGTGGTTCATGCCAGCAGTATCTGGGAGCCTGTTAGAAATGGAGAATCTCTGGACCCACCTAAACTTACTGGATCAGAATCTGCATTTTAACAAGATTCCCCAGGTAATTCTAATGCACATTAATACATTTTTACAGTAGACAGTAGAATGCATAATTCTAAATGAACATTTCAGAAACCTGGACTAAGATATTACACTTAAGTTTATTCATGCAAAACCCTTATTTGAGCACCTGCTATGTGCCAACCTCTGGTAAGTACGTGCCAAGCAAGCAGATATGAATAAATCCCTATTCTGCCATCAAGAAGGTCCCAGCCTAGTCAAAGAGATAGATAAGAAACCAATGATCACAGGCCTCCCACTGACTTTTTTTTCTAATGGAAATAGTATTTGCTTTATCAATTTTTCTAAAAATGGAATGCTAAGAATTGCGTAGTGGCTGTTGTGGGTATTGTTGAATGGCTGTTTAACATGCTTCCCCTTTTGTCGTCTTCTACATCCTTTGGGATACTCCTCTCCTACTCATTTTTTTTTTAAATTCAAAAACATTTATTGAGCACCTTTACATGCCAACTTCTGTTCTAGATACTGCAGATACAGGGCCAAGAAATCAGGTAAGGCCCTTCTTTTCAGGGAGCTTTTTAATATTATAATAAGGAAAGAGAAATAAATAATATAAAAGAGTAATAAGTATTATGGAGAAAAATTAAAAGGGTAACAAGGTCAGGAGAGGGGTCTAATTTTGTTTGAGCTATTAAAGAAGGCCTCTCTGAAGAGGCAGCATTCTTGTTGAAGACCTGAGAAGAAGCCATTCTTGTGGCAATTCAAAGAATGGTGTTTGGTTAGTTTCGGTGGGGCTGTCACTCAGGGAGTTAGGGCTGCCCTATCGCCACAATGATTTGTACAATGGTGAGCATGTAACCCCAAAAAGCCAACCAGAGTCTTCCCTGAGATTGACATGGGAGGAACCAGTTGCTAATGATGCTTTGTAATCTCTAGCAAGTCTCTCCCCTTCTTTGAGCCTCATTTTACTTACCTTTGAAATAGAGGGGTTATGCCACATGCCACCTTAGTGCCCTCTACTTCTCACTTACGACTCTGACAGAGACAACTGTACTCGAACACCAATAAAAAATAAAAAATATAAAAATTGAAAAAACAACAAAACACCATGCCCTTGGCTTCTTTGAGGGGGGTCTTTCCTCCCTCTTCCTCTTTAGATATGCTTGAGATAACAGTATTAATAACTGAAGCTGACTCTTAGTTGAAAATGTTGAATGGTCAACTTCTGCTCAACAAGGATTCTGTTGTTTAGAAGTTTGATGAAATCCATCTGCCATCCCTACATTTGTTTCACAATTAGAATGTGGGAAGAATGACCTGGGCTCAAATGCAAGTTCTGCCTCTTCTAGTTGGGTGACCCTGAACAAGAGTTGTTAACTTCTCTGAGTCTCAGTTGCTTCATGGGAAAAGTGAGTATAGTAATAGTATCTAGTTCATAGGATCCTTTTGAGAAGTAACTGAGCTGCCACATGTACCTCTTTTTTCCAGGGCTTGTGGTTTTGGGATCGGTGTCCACTTTCCCCACTAAACTATAAGCAGCCTGGGGACATGAACTGGGACTGATTTTTCATGCAGTACAGTTAGCCATCAGCAGCAGCAGCATCATCATTAGGAAAGTCATTATTGATTTTTGTCTTTTAAAATAGCTATACCAATCTGTTACCAGAATTGTGGAAAGGCCTGGGCTAAGATAGGACTTTTTAAGGGTCTATGGTGAAAATGTTGGCTTAGAATACATGGGAATAGCAGAAGAAAAGAGGATGGACATCTGTTTAGTACCTTCAGTATGCCAGTCAGAGTGTAAGGAGCCTTCACATCCAGTGCCCATCAACTCCTTACCACAATTCCACAAAGTCTGTGTGATTGTTATTCCCCATTGTGCAGATAAGAAATTAGGAGCCCAGGAGGATAAGAAACTTGCCCAGGGTCACGCAGCTAATGGGTGACTCAAACAAAATCCAAACCAACCTGGCTCCAGGGACCAACTTCTCCCCACCTCTTTAAGATGTGGTTCTTCAGAGCGGGTAGGAAGAATCCATACTTGGCCAGGAGTCAGGGAGGTAGGTATTCCATGGCAATCAAGGAAGGGAAGGAAAGATCTCACATATGAACTGAGACGGGACTCCTCTGTTGAGGGCAATGTGATCTTGGGCTGAAAACAGAAGGCATTTAGCAGCATGGCCAAGGAGCTGGGCTCCCGTAGTGACCAGAGCTCAAGTGTCATTTGTTGAGTGCTACTGCATCCTATGCTCTGTGTTTAGTTTTACAAGCTTTCCCTCACAGCAATGGCAGGCATAGGGATGTTATAAGCTAGACCTTACAGTTGGGGAAACTAAGGTTCAGAGAGGTAAAGTTATGTAGTGGAGGTTACATAGCCAGTAAGGAGCAGAATCCAAGTTTGAATACTTGTTTGATTCCAAATGCCTCATTCCAAAGTGCATGCTGTTTTATGAAACCAAACAAAATAAAGTAAATACTACCTTTTGTAATGCAGGATCTTTGGGGGAAAATCAACAGACGAAAAAACGGTAGACAGAGAAGGGAATCCCAAAGTCAATTGAGTATCATCCCTGTGCCCCTCCTCACACTCGGACACACTTTAGCCCATCTTTCCCAGGCCCTGTTGTTAACATAGGCAAGTGGGTCCCATTCTGCATGCCTGGGTCCCTGAGATTCTGTGAAGGCAATGATGGAATTTCCTGGGCTACTTAAAATATTTCAAAAAGCTTAAAATTATATAGTTCCCTGTATTAGGAAGATATAAACTAACACAGTAATTGCTTTTGTTGAAGGTAGACTTTTCTCCATCCAGGATAGGAGGAAGTCCCATGCCATAGTTAAATAGACCTGTGTGTGACAGTTGACTTTCAATAAATCATTTCACCTCTCCTAAGCCTCAGTTCTCCTGTCTTGGGAGAATAGTAGCATCTACTTCTGGGGCTCCTGGGGGGATTATCCATGTCGAGTGCTTAGCCCAGTGCTTGACACACATGCACAATTATACTTGTCCCTATGTGTGTGCAAGAGTGACTCAGGCTAGCTCAAGCTGGTCAGAAGATCTGGCTGACTGTTACTTGTCTTTGAGTAATAAAGTGTTTAATAAAGCACTCGGTAATTGCTTTACAAGAGATGGTGGCCTACAGTGGAGAAAACATGAGATTTAAAGCCAAGTGGACTAAATCTCAATACCAGCCCTGTCACTCCCTAGCTTTGGGATCCTAGGCAATTCAGTTCAGTCCACCTTGCAGAGCCTTGCTCTCCCCTTCAAGGGAGGACTTGATACCCAGTTGGGGGGAGGGGGGAGGAGTGAGATGTGATCAGCAAGCCACTCCAGCTGTTATGTCCTACAGTGTTTGCGTTAGCTGGAGAGAATCCCTCTGTGGAAGTCATGTCCTTTCCTGGGCAGTCTGCATCTAGCAAGTAAGCAAGGTTGGGGTATAAAGGTCCAGCAATTTTAGCCAATTCATGATGCTCTGATGGTCAGGATGGGACCAGAACTATCCCCAGTCAACCAAGGCTTCATCAAGCTTTTTATCAAACTTCCACTTCTCCCTCTGCCGGACCCTCTTTTCTCCTTCCTCCTTCACAGGTATTGATCCCTAACAAACATTTTGTACTCTAAACTCCATCTGGCCATCTACTCTTACAGCACCCAATCTCCAATATTTGGTGCCAGGACTGGTCTGAGTAAGCAGGTTATAAGATGTGCTTTTAGAACTAGATTATTCATAGCCTGGATGTCAAGAAGGCCCATAAGCAGTGGCTGACTGATCAGAGACAGTGCAATTGTTAAAACTGCAGTGAGTGGGGAATTGGCAGGGTGGGCCTGTGGAAGGAAATGCACTAGCAGGAATGGTGCCTCAGGTGTTTGACATTGGGAAAGAACACAAATGGGTTAAAAGAGACTGATGTCTGCCCTGGCTGGTGTAGCTCAGTGGATTGAGTGCGGGCTGGGAACCAAAGGGTCCCGGTTCGATTCCCAGTCAGGGCACATGCCTGGGTTGCGGGCCAGGTCCCCAGTGAGGGCCATGTGAGGAGCAGCCATACATTGCTGTTTCTCTCCTTCTCTGTCTCCCTCCCTTCCCCTCTCTCTAAAAAAATAAATAAATAAAATCTTTAAAAAAAAAAAAAGAGACTGATGTCTGTGGCAAGCAGCTCTGTACCAAGAGTCTGCAAACTTTTTCCTCAAAGGGCCAGATAACAAATATTTTACACTTTGCAGCCCATGCAGTCCTTTGCAACAACTCACCTCTGGTGTAGTATCGCAAAGCAGCCATAAACAGTATGTAAACAAATAAAGCTTTATAAAAATAGTCCATGGGCTGGATTTGACCTGTGGGCTATAGTTTACTGATTCTTCCTCTGTAGAAAAATAATGAACAGTTAAGGATGAGTAACAGACAAGTGAAAGCCAGAGTTCCTTTTTGGTGTTTTAAAAAAGCTTTCATTTTTTTCTAGCAGGAGAATGAAGAAAGTTGAGGACCAAAGTCAGGACCCCAGGACATGATAGAGTTAATTTTAAAGACAGTTACATGGCCAACCAAGGCAGATCTGCTATGCTAAGATCATTGTCCTGCATCTATTCATCTCCAGGGAGAAAAGTCCTGATTTATCACACTGCTGTCTATCCATGCTGTTCCTCCTGCCTCCAAAGCTCTTCCCTATTGCTTCTCTCATAGCAGGCTCCTTCTCACCCTGTAGCTCTCAGCTACATTTCTCTTCCTCCAAGGAGCCCTCCCAGACTGACCAAATTCTTTTTCCAGCACTCCTTTGGTTTCCATCACAGCACTTTCCACATAGTAAGCCAACCTATTCTCTGAAGTGTGACATACAAAAGTGTACAAGTCTTCATTATAAAGCTGGGTGAATTTCCATAGGATGAACCCTTCATAACCAGCACCCATATCGAGTAACAGCTCCATCACTAGAGGCCCCCACAGGCCCCCTCCCAGTCACTACCGCTCCTAAGAGGACTACTACCCTGGCTTCCAATACTGTATGATCACTCTTCCCTGTTTGTGAACTTTACAGAAATGTAAGCCTACTGTACATACTCTTTTATGTCTGGCTGGTACTTTTACCCAGCAATACTGGGGTGAGCTTCATTCATGTGGTTGAATTTGTTTGTTCTTATGGTGTGAATATACTGCAACGTATTTGTTCTGCAGTTGTACATTTGAGTTGTTTCCACTTTGGGCTATTAGGGGTAGTCTGCTGTGATCCTATTATGTCTTTTGATGAATGTATGCACACATTCCTCTTGGGTATATTCCTAAGAAGCAGAAATGCTAGATCATAGCGTCCATGTATATTTGGTTTAGCAGATGCTGCCTAAGAGTTTTCAGAATGGTTACATAATTAACCCTTTTACCAGCAATGTATGAGAGTCCTTTTGTTCCACATTCATATCAACACAATATTTTCTACCTTTTAAATTTTAGCCATTCTGTTGGGTGTGTAATGGTATTGTATTCTATTTTTAATTTACATTTTTACATTTCTTTGATGAGTAATGACATTTAGCACTTTTCATATGTCTGTTGGCCATTTAGATGTTCTTTGTGAAATGCCTGTCAGGTGTTTTGCCCACTTTCCCCTTGGGTTTTTTGTCTATTTTACTTATGTAGGTATTTCTGTTAAATTATATATATCAGTCTTGTATTGCAAATATCTTTTCCCACTATGTGACTTTCCTTTTTAGTATCTCAACTTTAATGTTGTGTACTTTTGTTTTCAGTTTAAGGGCTCTAATCAACAAAAGAAAAAAGCAAGCAAATATAAACAGAGACATTGAAATTAAGAACAATCTAACAACAGCCAAAGGGGAGGGTGGAGGGGACTGTGGGGAGAAGGGTTTTCAGGAACTACTGTAAAGGACACATAAACAAAACCAAGGGGGAGGGTGGAAGCAAGGGAGGGAGGGAGGTATGGATTGGGGGGGAGGTGAGAAAATGCAGACAACTGTAATTGAACAACAATAAAGTAATTTTTTAAAAAAAGAACTCTTTGCATACTTAAGGGCATATAGATATTTTCTTTTCTCCTAAATGTTATGTTGTTTTACCTTTCACATTTAGATCTATGCTCCATCTGGAATTTATTTTTGTGTGTTACGTGAGGCAGGAAGCACAAGGTTTTTTTCCATGTGGTTATCAAATTGCTCTGACAATTTCCTTACTAGATACAGGGCTATCTAAGAGATATATTTATTCTTAAGTAAGCGTGGTAATTTGTCTTTCAAAGAATGTATTTAATTAAAATTGTTGAATTTATCAGTATAGATTTATACATAATATTTCCTATTAACCTTTATGTAGTATCTATAGTCATGCTCTTGCTTTCACTCCTGATATTAAAAATGTGTGTCACTTCTCTTTTTCCCCTGATTAGTCTAGCTAGTGCTTTATTAATTTTAATGTTTCCTTTAATAGCCAGTCTTTGATTTTATTATTTTTCTGTTACACTTCATTGGTTTTTAATTGTTCTCTATTTTTTTCTGGTTATTTTAGGTATAAGTTTCTGTTCTTATTCTAATTTCTTAGTTTGAATAAATTTGAATAGAATGATAAGTTAGAAACCAGGTCATTAATATGACATTCTTCTTCTTTTCTAATATAAGCACGCACTACTATAAATTAATTTCCCTATAAGCACAGTTTTAGCTGCATCCCACAAATTTTGATATATTATGTTTTTATTTTCATTCAGTTCAACATATTTTGTAATTTCTCTTGTAATTTCTTCTTTGATCCATAAGTTAATTAGGAGTGTGTTGCTTCGTTTCCTATATTGAATGATTATTTCAGATATTTCTCTGATTTCTGACTTCCACTGTAGTTCAAAAACACTTTATATTACTTAAATCCTTTTTAATTTATTGCTTTTTATGTTGATCCTGTATCTAGTGACTTTGACAACTTCATTTATTAATTTTAATTGTTTGCTTTACCTACAAGGTGTGAGCAAGATAATGAGAATCCTTATCTTGTTTCATAAAGAGTGCAATAACTAGGACATTACCTGTGTATAACTTTTAAATTCTCATTACCTACTTAAAAAGCTTCCTTTCTCTTTTTATTTTATTTTTTTATTAAAAAAATTTTATTGTAGAGACTTCTGGCCAAGATGGAGGCGTAGGTAGACACACTGTGCCTCCTCGCACAACCAAAAGAGGAAAAACAACAATTTAAAAAACAAAAACAGCCAGATCTGACAGAAAACTGAACTGAGTGGAAGTCTGACAACCAAGGAGTTAAAGAAGACACGCTCATCCAGACCGGTAAGTGGGGCAGAGCCGGGTGGAGAGCACTCAGCAAGACGCGGTTTTTAGAGCGGTACCGGCAACGCTCCAGCTGCCCGGAGAGGCCTGTGGTGGGCATGCCTGGCCGAAACGCGGCAAGCGCACTCGGCGAAAACGGGGCTGAGACTGGTGGACTGGGCAGTCCCTCAATCTCGCGCAGATAAACCAGGAGGAAAAGCTGGGGAGCGGAACAGACCGCACAGCCCACCAATGCAGGGAAACAAAGCCTGAAACCACCAATTGAGTACACTTGTGGGGGTAGAGGCGGCAGTGGGAAGAACTCCTAGCCTCACATGAGAGTTCGTTGGGAAGACCCACAGGGACTTGGAACTGTGCAGGCACGCCCACTCACCCTGGAGCCAGCAAAGAAGGACCCAACTAACTTGTGGGTAGCTGGAGAAGTGTGAAGAACAGAGCAAGCACCATTGTTCTCTCAGGTCCCGCCCCACAGACAGCATTGAAACACAACGGCGTGGGTTACCCCACCCCTGACAGATAGCGTCACAACACAATGATGTGGGTTGCCCTGCCCTGGTGAACACCTAAGGCTCCGCCCCTTAAAGTAACAGGTGCACCAAGAAAAAAAAATGGCCCAAATGAAAGAACACATCAAAGCTCCAGAAAAAATACAACTAAGTGACGAAGAGATAGCTAACCTATCAGATGCACAGTTCAAAGCACTGGTAATCAGGATGCCCACAGGATTCGAAGAAAAATTGTCGCAATTACTTGAACAAATGAGAAGGGATGAGAAGGAAACTGGGACTCAAATCAACAGAGTGGACCAGCAGAAAGAAAAAAACATCCAACCAGAAAAGAATGAAGAAACAAGAATTCAAAAAACTGAGGAGAGGCTTAGGAACCTCCAGGACATCTTTAAACGTCCCAACATCCGAGTCATAGGGGTGCCAGAAGGAGAAGAGGAAGACCATGGGATTGAAAACTTATTGGAACAAATAATGAAGGAGAACTTCCCCAAGCTGGTGAAGGAAATAGACTTTCAGGAAGTCCAGGAAGCTCAGAGAGTCCCAAAAAAGTTGGATCCAAAGAGGAACACACCAAGACACATCATAATGACATTACCCAAGATTAAAAATAAGGAGAGAATCTTAGAAGCAGCAAGAGAAAAGGAGACAGTTACCTTCAAAGGAATTCCCATAAGACTGTCAGCTGATTTCTCAGAAGAGACTTTGAAGGCAAGAAGGGGTTGGAGAGAAGTATTCCAAGTCATGAAAGGCAAGGACCTACATCCAAGCTTACTCTATCCAGCAAAGCTATCATTTAGAATGGAAGGGTAGATAAAGTGCTTCTCAGATAAGGTCAAGTTCAAGGAGTTTATCAACACCCAGCCTTTATTATATGAAATGTTAAAGTGATTTATATGAGGCATGGAGGGCTATTAACAGGGGAGTGGTAGGGGGAGAGCGGGGGAAAAGGTGCAGAGAATAAGTAGCATAAATGGTAAGTAGAAAACAGACAGGGGGAGGTTAAGAATAGTATAGGAAGTGTAGAAGACAAAGAACTTATGTGTATGACCTATGGACAAAAACTAAAGGGTGGGGAATGGGAGGGGTGGGGGTGGAGGGGAAGAAGGGGGAAAGTGGGACAACTGTAATAGCATAATCAATAAAATATATTGAAAAAATTTTTTTAAATTGTATTTTTCCATTACCATTTAGTGCCCTTATGTCCCCCTTGCAATCACCACACTGTTGTCCATGTCCATGAGTCTTTTCCTTTTTATTCAGACCCTCCAACCCTCTAACCTCCCCCCTGGTTTGCTGTCATCCTTCTCTCTGTCTATGAGTCTGTCTCTATTTTGCTTGTTAGTTCAGTTTGTTCATTAGATTCCATATATGAGTGAAATCATATGGTATTTGTCTTTCTCTGACTGGCTTATTTCACTTAGCATAATGTTTTCCAGGTCCATCCATACTATCACAAAAGGTAAAATTTTCTTTTTTATAGCTAAGTAGTATTCCATTGTGTAGGTGTCCCATCGTTTTTATCGACTCATCTAGTATTGGACACTTGAGGGCAGCTTCCATAGATTCCTTTGGATATATTCTCAGAATTGGGATAATTGGGTCAAAAGACAGGTCCATTTTTAATTTTTTGAGGTATCTCCATACTGCTTTCCACAGTGGCTGCACCAGTCTGCATGCCCACCAACAGCATGAAAGGGTTCCCCTTTCTCCACATCCTTGCCAGCACTTACTGTTTGTTGATTTATTGATGATAGCTATTCTGACAGGTATGAGATGATATTTCATTGTGATTTAAATTTATATTTCTCTGATGATCAGTGATGTTGAACATCTTTTCATATGTCTGTTGGCCATTTGTATGTCCTCTTTGAAGAAGTGACTATTCAGGTCCTTTGCCCATTTTTTAATTAGGTCGTTCAGTTTTTTGGTGTTGAGTTTTGTAACTCTGTAAATTTTGGGTATTAGACTTCTGGCCAAGATGGAGGTATAGGTAGATACACTTTACCTCCTCATACAACCAAAAGGACAACAAATTTAAAAACAAACAAAAAAAATAACCACAAGTGCCATAAAATTGAACTCTATGGAAGTCCGACTATCAAGGAGTGAAAGAAGAAACATATATTCAGACAGGTAGGAGGGGCGGAGACAGGCAACTGGGGAGGCGAAGACGAGTAGCAAGGCAACAGCTGGAGGACCAGTCAGGTGAGGTGATGCCTGGAAGACCAGAATGGGCAAGGCAGCAGCTGGTGGACTGGGTGGTCCCACATTTGCATGCAGAAAACTAGGAAGAACAACTTGAGGGAGAGACAGACCGTGCAACCCAGGGTTCTGGCAAGGAGAAATAAAGCCTCAAAACCTCTGGCAGTAAAAATCTGTGGGGGTTGTGGTGGTGGAAGAAACTCCCAGCTTCATAGGAGAGTTCTCTGGAGAGACCCACAAGGTCCTAGAACATACACAAACCCACTCACCCAAGAATCAGCACCAGAAGGGCCCAATTTGCTTGTGGGTAGCAGGGAAGTGACTGAAAGCCAATGGAGAGCCAAGCAAGAGGCATTGTTCCTTCTCAGACCCTGCCCCCACATACAGTGCCACAAAACAACAATTTGGGTTGCCCCACTCTGGAAAATACCTAAAGCTTTGCCCCTTACATTGTAAGAGGTACACCAAGACAAGAAAACACATGGCCCTAATGAAAGAACAGATCAAAGCTCCAAAAATAGAACTAAGCAATGAAGAGATAGCCAATCTATCAGATGCACAGTTCAAAACACTGGTAATCAGGATGCTCACATAAATGGTTGAATGTGGTCACAAAATGAAGAAAAAATGAAGAAAAAATAGAAGAAAAAATGAAGGCTAGGCAAAGTGAAATGAAGACAAATGTACAGGGAACCAACAACAGTGAAGGGAAGGAAACCAGGACTCAAATCAACAGTTTGGAGCAGAAGGAAGAAATAAACAATCAACCAGAACAGAATGAAGAAACAAGAATTCAAAAAGTGAGGAGAGGCTTAGGAATCTCAGGAACAACTTTAAACTTTCCAACATCTTAATCATAGGGGTGCCAGAAGGAAAAGAGGAAGAGCAAGAAATTGAAAGCTTATTTGAAAAAACAATGAAGGAGAACTTCCCCAATGTGGTAAAGGAAATAGACTTCCAGGAAGTCCAGGAAGCTCAGAGAGTCCCAAAGAATTTGGACCCAAGGAAGCACACACCAAGGCACATCATCATTACATTACCCAAGATAAAAGATAAGGAGAGAATCTTAAAAGCAGCAAGAGAAAAGGAGACAGTTACCTACAAAGGAGTTCCCATAAAACTATCAAATGATTTCTCAAAAGAAACCTTGCAGGCAAGAAGGGGCTGGAAGGCAGTACTCAAAGTCATGAAAGGCAAGGACCTACATCCAAGCTTACTCTATCCAGCAAAGCTATCATTTAGAATGGAAGGGCAGATAAAGTGCTTCCCAGATAAGGTCAAGTTAAAGGAGTTCATCATCACCAAGCCCTGATTATATGAAATATTAAAGGGACTTATCTAAGAAAAAGAAGATGATAAAAAATGCGAACAGTAAAAATACGAATGGACAACAAACTAACAACTATCAACAACAGAACCTAAAAAATCAAAAACAAAAACAAATGAAGTAAACAACTAGAACAGGAACAGAGTCACAGAAATAGAGATCACATGGAGTGTTATTAGCGGTGGGACAGAGGGAGAAAAATTGGGGGACAGGTACAGGGAATAAGAAGCATAAATAGTAGGTACAAAATAGACAGGGGGAGGTTAAGAATAGTATGGGAAATGGAGAAGCCAGAGAACTAAGTGTAGGACCCATGGACATGAACTAAGGGAGGGGAATGATGATGGGAAGAGGGTACAGGGTTCTCCCATTCTGTGCATTGTCTTTTTATTTTGTTGTTTTCCTTTGCTGTGCAAAAACTTTTTAGTTTGATGTAGTCCCATTTGTTTATTTTTTTCTCTTTTTCCCTTGCCTGGGAGAGTTATCCAATAAAATATTGCTACAAGCAATGACTGAGATTTTGCTGCCTATTTTTCTTCTAGGAGTTTTATGGTTTCAGGTCTAACATTGAAGTCTTTAATCCTTTTTGAATTTATCCTTGTGTGTGATGTAAAAAGGTGGTTAGTTTCATTTTTATGCACATATCTGTCCAATTTTACCAACACCATTAATTGAATAAATCTTTTCTCTTTTTAATGCTAAGAGATTTTTATCGTTAATAGGTGTTGATTTTATCAAACATATGTTTTTTATTATTGAGTTATTTATTTATTTTTGAATTGTTCAAGTACAGTTTTCTGCCTCCCCCCCAGCCCTCCCCACCTCTCTCCTACCTGCCCCTCCCGCCCCCCATTATTGTCCATGTGTCCTCTCTAATTGCTCCTGCAAACCCTTCACCCTTTTCCCCTAAAATTTCCTCTCCTCTCCCCTCTGGTCACCATCAGCCTACTCTCAATTTCAGTGTCTTTGGTTAGAGCAAGGGATAGAAAACCTGTTCGAAAAAGTAGTGTTGGAAAAACTTCCCTAATTTGATGAGACTTTATCAAATATTTTTGATAATTTTGGGGGATATGATTTTTCTGTTTTTGTGGTGAAATGTATTAATTGATACTTGAATATTAAACTATTCTGGCATTTTTCAAATAAAATCCCCTCAGACATGATATATTATCCTTTTAAAGATATATTACTGTATTCAATTTGCTAATATTTTATGTAGGAATTTTTTAATTTTCTTAATTTAAATTATTTTTTATTTTTAGAGAGAGGGGAAGAGAGGTAGAAAGAGAGGGAAAGAAATATCGATGTGAAAAGGAAACATGAAAGAAATATCGATGTGAAAAGGAAACATTGATCAATTGCCTTTCATACGCACCCCAACCGGAGACTGAACCTGCAACCTAAGCATGTGCCCTGACCAGGAATTAAATTGGCAACCTTTTGTTTTATGGGATGAACCCTAACCAACTGAGCCACACCAGTCATGGCTGTACAGGAATTTTTATATCTCCATTCACGGACAATATTGGCCTACAGTAGTTTTTTAAAGAATAATATCTTTGTTTGGTTTTGATACCAGGTTGATGTTGGTCTCAAAATAAAATGTTAAGAAACATTCCTTTTTTTATTTTTGCAACATGTTGATGTAAAATTGGTATTTTCAATGTGTAGAAGTTGTCCTTTTTTAAAGTATCTTTTAAAGAAATCTTTACTAACCCTAGCTGGCATAGCTCAGTGGATTGAGCGCGGGCTGGGAACCAAAGGGTTGCAGGTTCGATTCCCAGTCAGGACACATGCCTGGGTTGTGGGCTGGGTCCCCAGTGGGGGCCACATGAGAGGCAACCACACATTGATGTTTCTCTCTCTCTCTTTCTCCCTCCTTTCCCCTCTCTAAAAAGAAATAAATAAGATTAAAATAAATAAATAAATCTTTACTAAGGCTATGTTTATTGCTTTGAGAGAGAGAGAAGAAAGGAGAGAGAGAGAGAAAGAAACATCAATGTGAGAGAAACATCAATTCATTGCCTACTGTATGTGCCCCAGCCAGGGGTCAAACCCACAACCTAGGCATGTGTCTGACCGGGATGAAACCTATAACCCTTTGGTGTATAGGTGACGATGCAACCGAGTCACCCAGCCAGGATGAAGTTTCCTTTTTAAAAAAAGAATATAGGGCTATTTAGATTTACTATTTCTTCTTGTTTTTATTTTGACAAGTTGTGTTTTTCAAGGAATGATAGCATAAAAATTGCCCTTTCAGCACAGCCCCATGAATGTTAGCTCAAGTAAGGCAAAGAGTGTTTGTTCTAGCATATCAACACACCCATTGATGCTAATGGGTAAGGCCAGGGAAATCATCCCAAACTTTTGGAGAAAAAAATAGGTAGTATGTGACAACACTTTCTATGAAGTTAAGTATATGTTTAAAAATAGTTGGTTTTTAGCAAGGTGGGAACATATTTTAGAATGCCTGAGGCACTCTTTTGCTAAGCCTATCTGCTGTGCTAAGATGGGATAGAAATCATAGGTTGCTAGCAGTCTCCCAGGGTCCAAGGAAACCTGTTGTACATATTTGCATTACCAATTCCAGAATGGTGAGGAGTTGAGCTGTTTTTAGGTGGTGAAGACACCTCACTGGAAATCAGACCAAAAGCTTCCTGAAAACTGAGACCGGGAAAAATAGTGCATGAATCAGAAATCAGAAAAATTCTTCAGTATCTGGGCATGGAGCTAGAGATAGCAGCAAAGTCAGGTTCAGAAACCAAGTGATGGCCAGGCAGGGCCACAAGCCCCTGAGCTAAAGTCACCACCTCGTAAATGAGGGCACTCTGCCCCTGACTAGCAGTTTGTGGGTTCCTCCCATGTTAGAGACCAGGGGCTGTCCTGTTTTCCCAGAGTCACCAAGTAAGCCACCATTTCTGACTGGAGGAGGGCAGATGTTGGGACATTGTTTTACCCAGTTGCTCATCTTGGGCCACAACCAAGGTGTCAGGGCCCTGGGACTTACAGACTGGTGGGCAGAAGCCTTCCCTCCCTGCCCTTTCATCATCTCATCCTCTTTTTTTTTTTTCATAGCTTCATGTTCTCTCTCCCTTCTCATCATGCCTGCGTTTTCTTTCCTTTCCTTCTTCCTCTCTCTGCCTTTCCTTCACTCCTGTCCACCCTTTTCCCTCCACCGTTAACATAGGTTTCTCCCACTCCTCCCTCCAGGCCTCTTTTCTTATCAGGTGGGAAGAACCTTGGAGGCGGTTTCCAGGACAGTAGACTAAAAGAGCGATAGAAAGGCAAACTAAGTGTTGTTGGGGCCGAAAAGAGAATGAAACAAAAATTCAGATTAGTAGATGTCAAGCCACAGATCTTTTAGGTACAGCCAGCCTTTCCTCTCTGGGAAGGAAGGACCAATATCTTTCTGGCCCTGTAAGGGGACTTAATGCTAGTGAACGTGGTTCTCCCTTTGGGACAGAGAAGGGGCACGTACTTCTGGTGCTGTGCACATAGAAATCAGGAAAGAAAAAAGAAATCAAGAGAATCATTACCCAGAATTAGGGGGGGTGGGGAAAGGCAAATGTCCTTCTAGAGCCAAAGGTCCCTCTTCAAAGTGGAAGCGCCAGGCATGTGATTAGAACATTTTAAAAGCCTATTAATTTGAAACTTTGGGGCATTTGGTATTATGTCCCCAAGACAAACAACAGACCAGAAATCACTGGAAAACCAAACACACTGCCCTGGCCAAGACAACAGTGACACATGCCTGCAATTATGAAAATGCCCACTAGGGGAAGTAGTTATTACTGCAGATTTTGAGCAATAGAGTCAGTGTGTGTAAGATTACACACACACACACACACACACACACATTCTTTATCAAAACAATAGCAAATATTATTCAACTAGTATAAAATAATAGATTTTATAATCATTTAGAATAAGATCGGGGAAATTCCAGGTTGCACCCTTTCTCGTATTAAACTTCAGTTGGTTTCTAACATTGATGTTGGTCCTTGGGATAACATCAGGAAGACACAGTGGCTTTCTGGGCCTCCTTGGTCCTCAGCTCAACTTCTTGCTTTTCTGTATGGGGGCTTTAAATGGATTATTTTAAAAGCCTTTAACTATTTATTTGCTCCTATCAGGTAGAATGAGGTAATTGCCTTTTTCAAACAATTTTAACTTGAGAACTTCCTATGCTAATATCTCTCCTGCTTCATCCCCCCCCACCCCCCATTCAAATACAAGAACTTTTCTTTCCACCTGAGGACGAGGCCAAATTCTTATATATGTTAATTCATGAAAGTTTTCTTAAAACCTGGAATTATGTACCCGATTTCCTCACATCACATTCTGCATTACTCCTTTCCTTTTTAATCAGGAGAAGGACCCCCATGCATCTATTCCTTACCTTCTCTTTTCCTCCCGCTTTTCCAGTTCAGGCTCACTATCATGGAATGCAAAAAACAAATTACTTGTTAAGACTCTATTAACAGGCCCTTGCCCCTGAGGCCTAACATTTTGTATTTTTCTTCCTCTGAATATTTAAAGTCTATTTTAACAAGCATTTGAATAACTAGGTTTTTAACCAAAGTTTGAACAATGAGTCTTCTTACATGATTACAGATTCTTGGGAATAGAATTGCTCAGAAGCCAATGGGCAGTGCAAAACAGCTCCTCTTCTGAGCCAGCTCATTTATTTGCTTGAGACAGTGAATGCTCTAATCACAACATATTTGGTTTTCTTTGTAATACTGGAATTTCTTAAGTGTCCTTGGACACTTTCCAACCCCTCAAATATTAGTCATGCCGCTTGACGTTCAAACAAATCCCGAAGTCCACACTCTTGAACACATCCTTTTCTATTTGCATGGAAATTAGATTTTAAAAACATCAGAATGAAAACAAGTTTCATAGCCCGTGTCCATAAAATGCCTCTCCACCGGTAAGTAGACTGTAAACTTTGCTTCCAAACAGTGGCTTTCAGTTCCATTAGTTTATGATGCTTGAGGAAGCTAGATAGGAATTGCAAGCCCGTGCAGTTCATTGTCGTGGGGAAATTTCCCTCGGTGCAGCTTCACAGTGTTTGACTTTGCTTAGGTCTGAACTGAAGTACCTTTGGGTCTTTTACCTTGGTGTTTTATTATATAGTAAACAAAGTAAATCTACATTTGATCTCAAGTCCATAAGATTTGTTTGACTTTTAAAAATCAGAAAATTAAAAAAAAACACTAACCATCTTTGGCAATGAATAGAAAAACTCACTGCCAACAGTGTGGGCATGAGGAATGATCATATCTCACAGTTTTACCCTATCATTCTTATTAACTATTTACAAATTTACTAAGCACCTACCTAATATGTACCAGATGCTGGGATATAGAGAGAAATATGATAGTGCTCATGCTGGTGGAAAGAAAGAGAGACTTGTGAAGAGATTTTGATAGAAAGCAATGCATAATATAATAAAAGCAGAGAAAAAGTTAGATCTGTAGGATAGTGGATAACTTTCAAGGGTATGAGGGAAGGCTTCACAGAAGAGGTAGCTTTTGAAGTGTGCCTTGAGTAAGGAGCAGTGTCCTAGCTGGAAGTTGAGCATAGGGCATGTGAAAAGGGAATTTGGGTCAGACATGTGAAGGTCTCCAAATGCCTGGTCAAGAACTCTGGCCTCTGTCCTCCTCACATGCATTTGGAAACATTTATTGATTCATTGATTTATTCAACTGAGTGGTTGGTCCCTGGGTGCCATGGATACAGTGGTGTGCTGGGATCTTCCCTTGGCTCCTGCAGGTCCACCAAGCACCTTTCTCTGTGTGCCCTGGGAGGCTGACCTGTGTACTCCAGGTTCTGGCAGAGGTGGCAAGTTAGAGGCACTAACAAGAGTCCAGAGAGTGAAGGGAGAGAGAGATGGAGTATTTACTGCCCAGTTCCCTCTCTATGGGGTTACAGTGCCTGAATCTCCCAGGATATAGTTGCTGCCAGTCCACCCTCTCCAGATAGCTCTCTTGGAGTCAAGGAAACTGCTCTCCTTCCTTGGCCCTTAGGCCTCATTTGGCAATGACTTCCCACTGATACTCGTCCTGGATGCTGCACTATTTTTGTTTCTCTCCTTAGACTTTGCCTGCACTGTTCCTAGTCTCTTTATTAAGCTTCCCTCAATTACCCAGCTTAGGGTGTGTGCCATCTGTCTGCTCCCAGGACCATGACTCATAAAAATGGCAAATGAGGCCCCAACTCCCATGCAGCCCATTATCTAGTGCTCCTGAACTTGTGTAAGCAGGAGAAAACTGTATTGGATAATTTTATTTTAAGAAAATTACTGGATGGCAGTGAGTAGAAAGATTTCAATGAAAGGGAAGGGTGGTGAGGGAAGGATCTGTTACTGTTGCCCTGGCAACAGATGCAGGGAAGGAACAGGGAAGTATGGGTAGAGGGAGAGGAGGAGGGTGAAAGAGTCATTTGGCAAACCACAAGCGTTTGGAAGGACCTAGTGAGTGAGAAGGAATAGTCAAGGCTGGTGCTTATGTCCTGGCTGGGGTAACTGGGTGGGTGTTCCAACCCAGAGCTGGGGAACCCAGTAGAGTCAATTGGCAAGGAAAGAAAATGAGGACTTTGGTGTTAAACACATTAAGTGTATTTTGCCAGTGGAACATCCAAGTGGATGTCTCTAGCCAGCTGTTGGATAAGTAGGTTTGAGTTTACAGGAGGGATTAGAGTGGGATCTGGGTGTTCCTTGAAGTCTAGGTGAGCATGAAGTCAAGGAAGGGTTTAGGACAGCCAACAGAGAACATACTGAGTGAGCACTGCAGAAGGCCCCTGAGAGATCCCGTGGAGCTATGAAGAGCAGCTCAGCAGTGACACAAGGACCTGAAGCTCCCTTCAATCAGTGGTGGGTCCCTTCATCTCAGCCCCAGGGTGGCAGTTGGGGTCTTACACCACCTGCATGTCTGGGGAATGCCGTTGAAGCTGTCCTTGGTGATTCAGGTTTGCCAAGCATCCCAGGCTCCTATTCTAATGAATGTGGAGATGGGTAAGGAAGAGGTTGGACAGAGTGAGTCTGAATTAACCCCAGACATATTCTGAAAGTGGGATTTTAAAAAATCATTAGTATGTTTTGGTAACATGGCTGAGGTTACCCTCTGGTCTGTGATGGCACTGGCATTGGAGCTGGGGTCTGCTCCCAAAGCCATTACCCCTGTACTAAAGGACAGAAAAGAACAGGGTAGTGGCTGGTAGGAAAGGCCACATGGAAAAGGGGCAAAGAGCATCCAGGTGGAGGCAACTATTGGAGCAGAAGCAAAGGGGCGGTTTGCTGGCTGAGGAATGGCAAGAAATGTGTCTGGAAAGGGAGGTTCGGCCCAAGGGGGCAGGTCCTCCTGCACCAACCTAGGTGAGTCTGTGTGCTCAGTCACTGAAGGCCACATGAGGGGAATAATGCAACCCTCTGTGCTTTAGGAAGATTCTCTCGTATCTAGCACCTTTCCAGGTATGAGATGTGCTCCTTCTACCCACATCCACAGTCCTTTTCAGGCTTCACAACAACCTATAATCCTCATTCTAAAGGCATAGAACCACTGCTCAGAGGGTGTGAGTAGGTTCCCTGAAGTGGTGGAGCTGGGACCCCAGAACAGGCATTGCATCTCTCAGCCCTGGTTCCCCCCAAACTCACACCTCCACTGGTGGGAATAGCAAAGGCAGGAGTACTCTGGAATCTGTGACAATACTCCTCCCTAGATATGGTGAGTGGGCAGGAGAAGCTAATGTTTGCTCCCTGCCACCTCAGACCCAGGAGCAGAATCTCTAATTAGGGGTGTCCAGAGGCCATGAGCCAAAGAAGGCTTCATCTATGGTGTTTTCCTTGCTCTTGCCTCTCATTTTGGTCTAAAGATGCTGCTTTTCCTTGGGAAGCCCCAAAGATTAGGGAATTAGAGTGGTCCAGGTAGGACTCAAGGGAGGGGAAAAAGAGCCCATTCTAAGTTCTGTAGGAGGGAAACTTTGCTACCCAGTCTGTCTGGAAGATGCTGTGACCCAGCATAGTAGTGCCCGTGGTGGGAGTTCTCAGTCTGCTGGGAGTCTTAGGGAGCTGTGTATAAAACCCCACATCGTGGAATAATGAGTGGGATTGGAAGGTTTTACAAGCTCATTTGTGTCCCCCAAAATTCCTGTTAAAGTCCCAAACACTCATTACCTCAGAATATAAACTTTATTTAGAGATAAGGTTTTTAAAGAGGTTATTCAGTTGAAATGATGCCATTAGTGTGGGACCCTCATTCAATAGGACTAGTGCCCTTGTAAGAAGAAAAAGAGGCACCAGTGGCACCCACGCAAAGGGACAACTATGTGAGAAGGGCACAAGGAGAGGCCTGAGAGGAAACCAATTCTGCTGACACCTTGATCTTGAACTTCAGCCTCCAGAACTATGAGATATAATTTCTGTTGTTTAAGCCATTCAGTCTGTGGCATTCTGTTGTAGCAGCTGGAGCAGACTAGCAAAGAATGCAAGTTGATAATAAAATTAGTGAGTTATGGTATCTCAGATTCATGCTGCTATACCTACAAAACCATTCATTCCCTGATCTGCTTTTCATCCCCCCAAAATAAATGTTTCTTGAAGGATGAGAATATTCCCAAAGCCTTTATGCCCTGACATTTTCACATACATATATGATTTATTCAAGAAAACTAATTAGTTAATATATACTGACTGAGTAGGAAGAAGACTAGACAGTGGACAGTCACCATTAGCAGTGCAGGTGCCCTGCATTTTTATATAATCTCACTCAATCCTCAGAACAGCCTTTCACCATGCACATTATGAACCCCTGAGCTACAGGAAGGGTAGGCAACTTGTCCCAAGTCACAGCTGTAAGTGCCAGAGCTAGTATCAAACCCAGGCCCAGCCAATTCTAGAGTATGGTTATTTCCACTAACCTCTGTTCTTAGGTCCCTGAGGGATTTAACAGAAGACAGGGACCCTGCATCTCCCTTCCCCAATCTCACAGTCAGTCTCAAGACAAGATATACACAAATGAAAAAATGATCAGCTGTCCCAGGTGATCAGCTGATATACGTATTTGCCATGCACATAGAACTTTTGGTCTCTGCTCTCAAAAACACCCATATGACTGCCTGGTGCAATGGGGCTTCATAGAAAGGTCCACAGTGAAGACTTTGGCCTTGAGGGCGTTGCTTGCAGACATCATCCCAACACTTGCAGTTTTCTTGATTCACAACACCAGCCTAGTTTTGCCCTAGTAGCTGATTTAACTGTGGCTGTGACCCTGCATTCTCAGCTAAATATTCCTGGTCCCTTGTCCTTGGCCTCTGACCTCCCCATCTGTCCTGGTTGCAAACTGTGCACTCCTTTCCACACCCATTCTGACTGGTGCCTGCAATGATGCTACAGCTGGCTCAGCAGCTCCTGGATCGGATTTCAGGTGGTGATAAGAAGCAAAAGTCATTCTGGGCAGGTAATGGTCAAGTGTAAGAGGAAGAAGCACCCACAGGAAACAGAAGTACAGAGGCATTGAACAGAGCCTTTTAGACATAAAATGAAAAACACATTTCAAACAATCTCAATAATGGTTTTGGCATTTTGATCTGTGCAATTCCCTTCCCCTTTCTGAAAATCCATGTGCACACTTTTTCTGACTCACTGATTGGCTTGTGAGAAGGCATCAACATACACATCATCAGTCAAAATGCACACAAAACAAAGAGCATAAAGGAATTTAAGTTACAGTGGTACAAGTCTGAGTGGAGTAAGCTCAGATGAGTGGAAGCAAAAAATACAAAAGACAGGTATGGGAAAGTGAAGAGCAGCACCCCCAGTATCATGTGAAGGACTCCTACTCCTTGAACCAATCTCTTCTCCATGGGTTCATCTATGAGTACAAAGGCAGCAAGTTGATTCAGCTTCATTTGACAACTCTCATTGAGGATTTGGAGACTTCCAAGGGACATTTTTGTGATGGATTAGTTATGTCTGCCAGAGACACAGGCTGCAGAGTGGTGACATGCAGCCCACTGATTTGGCATCCCAGTTAAGCCACATTCATTGCCTATTAGATTTCTCCTGCACCCCATCCATGCAGAATTGACTCCCCCTCTGACAGAGTTGCTGCAACCAGCCCTGTGTGTGGTATGACCACTGCCCCTGATGATCATCTACTTAGACTCTCCCTTCTGGCTGGGCTACTTCATCCAGTCTCCACTTCTACCTGACCCCAGCTTTCTGCTTGAGAGGAATAAACAAACAAATGTATATAGCATTTGGCATTGTCAGCACAGAGTAGGTACTTCATAAGTTACTAATAATCTCATTACATCACAACAGTCAGTCTTCCTTAATAAATGATAATTGAGTGCCTACTGTGTATCAAGTATTTTCTGTAGTTTCTCTCATTTAATCGTGCTGACCACCCTAGAAGGTAGGTTCTCCTACTATAATTCCCATTTTATAGATAAGGAAACTGAGGCTCAAGTCGTGAAACCACCAGGTCAAAGATAGGTAACTTGTAAGTGATGAACCAGGGATTCAACCCCAGTCATGTCTGGTTAAAAGCTCATCCCTTTTCAATGTTTGTCATGCAGGCTTTCTCCAAGTTGATCTCCCAACCACAGTCAGAACATTCCTCCCTTCTTAGGCCCCTATATACAGTCTAAGGATCTTCAGTACTCACAGTATTGAGTGTTAGTCTGCACTTCATATCTATAGAACAAGGCGGTACCTTCTGGGTGTCCTTGTACAATTCTGGTAGGGCAAAGCCATGAGCTTGTGCCCAGCATCCATTCCTACTCCCCAAAACTCTCCAAAAACTCTGGCCACAAATCTGAGACCCCAAGAGTTGGCTGGTAGATGCTGCTGTCCCCATTGGCTCCCAGCTACCTTTGCATTTCCAGCAGGGAAATTACACTTAATTACCTTTTAATGCATTTACTTGAGCATTCATTCTGGCTGAGATCTTCCATGGAACCTTTTGAAGCAGGGGAGAAAAAGACTTCAGAAGTGAGATTTCAAGGGCTTTGTCCCTGTGCTGAACTGGTTCCATGGGGCACTGCTCCCCTCAGAGGAAGCTGACCTGGCTACCTAGTCTCCAGGCTCACATGGGTACCTGCACAGCTACATGCTGTGCTATAGGTGAATTTCTCTGTGCTCTCAGCTTCCTCCTCTGCTTCCCCCCTCTTCAGTTGATGAGTGTGAGTGAGGCGGTCTGGACATGGACTTGGAAAGGGCAGAGGCGGGAGGGAGAGTGGGCATGGATGCATCCTGCAGATTAAGCCTTGGGGCAGTGGCTGGGGCACCTCAGGCATCCACCATACATTTGTCCCCCATCTCAGATGATACAGTTACCTCCCTCCATTCCCACATTGTGGAGTCATACCTGGCCTTTTGCTGCCCACACACAGCCATAGATTCATCTCAATTTCTAAGCCAATCCTGATCAAGGCAGGAAGTACACCTGTGGCCCTGGCACCAACATCTAGTCATGTCCTACAATTCTGAGCCCCAGGATAATACCTGGGAAGCAAGTACTGTGGATTCACTGCCTGGACCCTACCTGCATAGTGACAGCGCCTCCTCTGGAGATCTGGTGGATAAAACCCCTGTTGGGATAGTTCTGAAACATGTTCTACACCAGGGGTGACTAACCTGCGGCTCGTGGGCCATGTGCGGCCCAGGATGGCTATGAATGCAGCCCAACACAAAATTGTAAATTACTTAAAACATTACTTTGTTTTTTTACTAAGTGTTATACTAAGTTTCATTACTTAGAAATGTGTATTTTCTATATTAGTGATCATAAACTTGGGACTTGCTCGATGGTTTTAAAAGATTATTGAGGACTTCCAGCCAAAATGGAGACATAGGTAGACACACTGTGCCTCCTTGCACAACCAAAAGAAGGACAACAATAAATTTAAAAACAAACAAACCAGAAAACAGAGCTGCCAGAAAATTGAACTGTATGGAAGTTCCAACAACCAAGGAGTTGAAACAAGGAGTTGAAAAGAAGAAACATTCATCCAGACCAGTAGGAGAGGCAGGATGGGCAGCTGGGCAGAGAGGACTTGCAGCGAGGCAGTGGCTAGAGGACTGGGGTGAGTGAGGAGGCAGCTGGTGGACTGAATGAGGCGGTGGCTGGCAGAGTGGGTGGTCCCACAATCATGTGCAGATAAACCAGGAGGAACAACTAGGGAGTAAGACAGACTGCACAACCCAGGGTTCCAGCATGGGGAAATAAAGCCTCAAAACCTCTTCCAGCGTGGTGGAAGAAAATCCCAGCATCACAGGAGAGTTCGTTGGAGAGACCCACAGAGTCCTAGAATGTACACAAAACCACCTACCCAGGAATCAGCACCAGAAGCACCTAGTTTGCTTGTGGGTAGCAGGGGAAGTGACTGAAAACCAGCAGAGAGTGGAGCAAGCAGCACTGTTCCCTCTTGGACTCCTCCCCCACTGACAGCATCATAACTCAGCAACTTGGGTTGTGCCGCACTGGAGAATACCTAAGGCTCTGCCCCTTACTATGTAACAGGTGCACCAAGACAAAAAAAAAAAGGTCCAAATGAAAGAACTGATCCAGAAAAAATATGACTAAGCGACAAAGGGATAGCCAACCTATCAGATGGACAGTTCAAAACACTGGTAACCAGGACTCACAGAAATGGTTGAGTATGGTTGCAAAAGAGAGAAAAAAGTGAAGGCTATGAAAAGTGAAATAAAGGAACATGTACAGGGAACCAACAGTGACCAGAAGGAAGCAGGAGTCAAATCAACAGTTTGGAGCAGGAGGAAGAATAAACATTCAACCAGAACAGAATGAAGAAACAAAAATTAAAAAACATGAGGAGAGGCTTAGGAACCTCCAGGACAACTTTAAACATTCCAACATCTGAATCATAGGAGTGCCAGAAGGAGAAAGGGAAGAGCAAGAAATGGAAAACTTATTTGAAAAAATAATGGAGAACTTCCCCAATCTGGCAAAGGAAATACACTTCCAGGAAGCTCAGAGAGTCTCAAAGAAGTTGGACCCAAGGAAGCACACACCAAGGCACATCATCATTACATTACCCAAGATAAAAGATAAGGAGAATCTTAAAAGCAGTAAGAGAAAGGGAGACAGTTACCTACAAAGGAGTTCCATAAGACTGTGAGCTGATTTCTCAAAAGAAACCTTGCAGGCAAGAAGAGGCTGGAAAGAAGTATTCAAAGTCATGAAAGGCAAGGACCTACATCCTTGCCTTTCCACATCCATGATTACTCTATCCAGCAAAGCTATCATTTAGAATGGAAGGAAAGATAAAATGCTTTCCAGATAAGGTCAAGTTAAAGGAGTTCATCATCACCAAGCCCTGATTATATGAAATGTTAAAGGGACTTATCTAAGAAAAATAAAAAGATCAAAAATATGAACAGTAAAATGACAACAAATTCACAACTATTAAAAACTGAACCTAAAAAACAAAAACAAAAATGAACTAAGCGAACAACTAGAATAGGAACAGAATCACAGAAATGGAGATCACATGGAGGGTTATCAGCAGGGAGGGGGTAGGAATGGGGGAAAAGGTACAGGGAATAAGAAACATAAATAGTTGGTACAAAATAAACAGGGGGAGGTTAAGAATGGTATAGGAAATGGAGAAGCCAAAGAACTTACCGTATTTTCTGGACTATAAGACACACATTTTTCTCCCCCAAATTTGGGAGGAAAATGGGGGTGTGGCAGTGGAGCAGGGTCACAGGAGGCAGGAGCAGGTAAAATATTTGACATTTTTTGCTTCAAAATTTTTTTCCCTATTTTCCTCCTCTAAAACCTAGGCACATCTTATGGTCCAAAAAATATGGTATATGTACGACCCATGGGCATGAACTAAGGGGTATGGGAATGCATGCGGGAGAGGGTGTGCAGGGAGGAGCGGAATAAAGGGGGGGAATGGGACAACTATAATAGCACAATCAATAAAAATATATTTAAAAAATAAAAAATTTAAAAAAAGATTATCAAAAGGGCCACTGCATAATTAGGGTTATTATGTGAAGACATTTTCCTTACCTGTGGTGTCAGATATTACAAAAATTACGCAAGGGCCTTTTTTTTTTGGTCATAAGTTTTCATTAGTGTTTGTATATTTAATGCGTGGCCCAAGACAACTCTTCGTCTTCCAGTGTGGCCCAGAGATGCCATAAGGCTGGACACTCTTGTACTGTCCCCTGGTGGTCCCCAGCAAGACCAGGCTGTATGGTTCCCTACAGAGGTCATGTGATTGATAACAGCCACCTCCTCCCATACTGGTATTTCCTAGGATAACCTTCCAAATAAATGACGTATGCTTAAGCAGTTGCCTCCAGTCTGCTTCTGGGAGAGCCATGACATCTTCACACACTATTACCAGCCTCTCCTGGCTGCCCCCAGCTCAGGGATGAGCCCTCCAGAAGACACATGCTGGTTCAGCCCAGTGGGCTTGGCCTTCCTCTCTCCCCACACTTCCTTTTCTAACTTGTTATACTTCTCCCACCACCACCTTTAGGACTAGGGTCTGGCTGTCAGCTGGGGTCTTGCCTGCTGGGGCCTTAAATATTGGCCATTATCTGGGTTCCCTCCATTCTGTCCCATCTGTCCCAATGGCAGTAATCTCCAGCATCTACTATGACCCTTGAAGCTGCTTGGATCATGTGGCTGGTGCTGTCATAGCTTCAGAGTCAAATCTTCATTCTTTCCTTCCCATGAGTTGAAGAACCTGGCTCAGACAGGAGGACATTCGGTGCCCCAGGCAGAGACAGGGCTGCTCAATACAAAGACCTGAAGTTTAGGAAGCAGACAGGTATGTGTTCAGATCTCAGCACTGCCATGTACAAGTTGCTCTGCCTTGTGTGAGTTCATCTTTGAGATTCAGCATCTTTATCCTTAAATAATAGTGGTGGATATGGTTTGTACTCCCTCTTCTGTAGTATTCAGTTGGATAGTGGCTGCCCAGCAAGGGATGACATTCTCAGCACTCCTCGCACTTAGGTGGCTAGTTCTCACTGGTGGAATATGAGTGGAAGGGACATGTGTCTCTTCCAGGCCAGTGAGGTTAAGAACCAGATGTATCTTCATTATCTCTCTCAACTTCCTCCTAGATGCGGATGACTCCAGAGTCCAAGCTTGGATGTCTGAATCACCGTGTGGAGGAGAGCTGTGTGCCAACCAGAAACACCAGCATCGGAGCATGTGAGCAAAAAACATATTTGTGAAACTACTAAATTGTGGGGGGTTATTTACAATAGCAGCTAGCAAGACCCTAACCAACATATAATCATATCACAACCTAAGGGATAATACAGATAACTGCTGTGTAAGGAACATTGATTGTGTTGATTGTGTGCCAGGCACTGTTCTTGATATGCATGGTTTTATTGAATCCTCAAAGCAGCCACATTATCCACATTTTGCAGCTGGGGAAACCCTAGCCCAAAGAGGTAAAATTATATGGCCAAGGTCTCACAGCTAGGCAATGCTAGATCTGAGTTCTTAACCATTAGGAGAAACTGCTTCTCATGCATACACAGTATCAACATGTTGCCTGCCACAGAGTGAGTGCTTCCTAAATGATCATCATCTTTTGTTAATTAGGCAGGAGAAAGTTTGGCCAGGGCCTGCTGACACCTATATGGAACCTTTGTCTAGAGGAGTCAAATCCCTGCCATTCTGGGCAGATGAAATAGACAAGGGCAGCCCTTCTGGTGGGGGGCAGAGGGGTAGGCTTTCACCTTCACTGGAGCCTTCAACCAGGGACACAACTGAATGCCAACATTTCACTGCTCCCCAGACATCCCCGAGTTGTTCCTCAACTGGACCCCTGGCTGGTGGGGAGCATGAAAATATACCCACTGTCCTAGATTTCCTGGGGCAAAAACGACCCCTGGGAGCCCTTTCCTGGAGTCAGCAGGCCCTTGGGACTGGACAAGCAACACCTCTGCTACCCTGCAAGAGGCCTCCCCAAGGTCCCCTGGGATGGCTTCTTGTCCCTTGGCCTTAGACCAGCTTCAAGAAGGGTTATTGCTGGCTAGGAGGGTAATAGATTCTTGTCTCATTTTTGAGGGCCTTTTGTGTGCCTTCACAAGTCCAGAGCCAAATGCTCCTCCTCAAAAAAAAAAGAAGTAGAAGCTGTATTTCCACTTCCTGCATGAGACCTGTGGAGCTGGAAGACCTGGGGGAGAGCTGGCCCAAGGTTTTATTTATCCACCCCTCTTCCTGGCCCCTCACTTCACAAAATTCCCTTGTGGGACACCAGCAAAGCATCTAATGTGTAGTATATATTGAGGCAAGGGTGTCTGCCCTGCATTTCCTGGCTTGTGATTTATGAGGTGTGGCTGGGCTTGCCTGCCTTCCTCCTTCCCACCCCTGCCTTGTCAGTAGATACAGCCTAGAATTCTCTCTGATGGGGGTCTAAGATGGGCCACCCTGCCAGGCCATTCCAGGAACCTACGGTACCTCTGCCTGCCCATCAGAGGCTCCACAAAGCCATGACTAACACTTCATGTATAGGGACACTGAGGCATAATTAGGTAGGTATGGGTGCTAATTAAGGGAGCTTGGGCCAGCAGAAATTGTCTTCACTAGAGTCTAGTGTCTTTCACACCTCTCTACTCATGAAAATCTTCTGGGAAGTGTTTAAAAATAGTAATTTAGTCATGTCGGGACCCATGGTCACAGAGGATCAACTTTAATAGGCATCAGACAGTTGCTCAAGGTTCGTGTCATAACATACAGGCCGCAGCTCCAGCCTGAACCTGGACCCCATCTTGAATCTTCAAGAATGGAGCCTGGGTGTTTTACCTTCAATGAGATCTGAGAAATTCCCAAATAGGAAAGCTGAAATGGACTGTGAAATCCACAGTGTCCAGATTTTCCATTTCCTAGATCAAAACATTGAGGCTTGGAGGAAATCGGGGTCTTGGCAAAAGAAACACATCAAGAGTGGTTGGGTCTTTCTCTGAGGACAGGAGTACAAGGAATGTGTGGATCCTGGGTGTCTGTCTGGTGGACGTAAGAGTAAGAGCTTCAATCAACTTAGGTGTGGATGGATTTGAGTAGTTGGACCTCTGGAAGACTGGTGCTGGCACCTGATCTCAGGCATTCTGTCCCCTAGCCGCAGCCACAACTTAGCCTGTGTAGACGTGGTCCCAGTCTGCCTTTCCCCATAACCCACCCCAACAGCCTGTGGGCCCCTGGGACACCTGGTCCCCAGGCCTACATGCAGACTGCTTTGACAGCAGTTGCATGTGTGTTTGTGTGAATTAAGCAGAAAGAGACGATAGAAGGGAAACAATTTATCATTAAAGAAAGATGGTGCTTGATTTAGAATTTCCTTTCCTTTCACGTTTCAGAACTTTTGGTCCTATGTGAACAGGCAGCTTTGACCTGACAGAGGAACACTAGACTCAGAGTCAGACGTCTAAGAGCTTACATCCCAGTTCTGGCACGAGGCCACATGCCCCCTGAATGCTGTCCACCCTCCCCCAGCCTGGACATCCTTATCTGTAAAGCGTGGGTCATCATCTGTCCTGCACAGCTTGTTGGGGGTGTGACATGAAATATATAGGTGAAAGTTCCTGGCACTCTTCAGCTGCTGGGTAAATGATTGTTAAATACGACCCTGAAGGGGACACACAAACAATCCACAGAGTCCTCTCACTTGTCCATGCAGAGATTCTGCACACCAAGCACATTCTTTTCTGAGAGCTGTATGTTAGCAGATGTCGTTGTTCCTGCAGTGTTTCTGAGAAGAGTGAAAATGCAGTCGAGTAAATATTTTTCGGGAAAGATATATCTTTTGATACTTTTTATGCCCTCAGACATGTGAAAATGGAGGAAATTAACACAGAAATATCTTCTTGAAGGTTTTTCCCTTAATTTTTACTAAAGCATTACAGGCATACAGAAAAGTGCAAATCATAAGTGGTGAGCTTCATGGGTGCCACTAGCTGATGGTATCTATGAAACTAGCACTCAAGTCAAGAAGCTTCTAGCAACAGCATCACAGAAGCCCCTGTTGTGCCCTTTCCAGTCACTTCCTGCCCTTGGCTTACATAAGCGCTCTCCTGAGTCCTACCTGTCTGCCTTGGAACTTCATAGGAACTGAATCCTACAGTATGTGATATTTGTGTCTGGCTTCTTTCCTTCAATGTTTCGTTGGTGAGATCCATCCATGCTCTTCCAACATATGTAAGTTTCAGGTGCTCCACATCCTTGGAAACTCCTGTATCGTCTGTTTTGCATTTTAGTGATTCTGCTGGGTATGTAGAGGGATTTCACTGTGGTGTTAATTTACCTTTCCCTATGGTGTTATTTTGCCTTTCCCTGATCAGTAAAAGGTTCAGCCTCCTTACATACACTTATTGGCCATTTGGACATTCCCTTGTTAAAGTGCATCTTCAAGTCTTTTACCCAGGTATCGAGTGGGCTAGCTGTCATCTTACTGATTTGTAGGTGATCTTTATGTATTCTGGATACTCTTTAGTTTTTTAGTACCTTTTAAAAGGCTCCCCACTTCTCACCCAGATATTTTACTCTGTGTGCTTTAGTTGCTCTGGCATCAATGAAAACCTATTAAGTACAAGCATCCGATAGACTTATTCTTCCCCAGCTTTCAATAACAGCTTAATGCTACCATGTTCCTCTTCAAAGTTCAGGGTGACTCCTCTGCACATAGAAATGCTGGAGAAGTCTGTGCCTGGCCTCCTCACTCCTCCACCTCCCTCTGTGCCTCTTTTTCACTTTTTGGTATCCACCACCTAGGTTCCATTCCCATGGGCCTTGCTCTCATCTGGGAAAAAAAAAACACCGAATAATTTTTGAGTTGTCTGGTGATCAGGAGGTTCCATTCCCTTTGCTTTTTTGATGGCAGGTGGAAGGGGTGGAGTTTGAACTTAGAAAGTGGCTAGGGCCATCCCACCACCTGTCACTGTGCCTGGGATTCCACCAGTAAAGCTTTAATCCAAAAATGACAGCAGCTAGTTACAAGATGAAGGAGTTATTTCAGTATTTTAACAATGGGTTTATGTGCCCCAGAACATACCAACTGGATCTCGGCTGCACTCATGGCTAAGCCCTGACCAGGCCTGTGGTGCTAGGCTTATTCACATCTTAGCCTCGCCTTTGCCTGGTTCCAGAAGGAACAGCGCCCAGAGACTCCTCTGGCTCACTTCCGTCCCATAACACTACCCTTTAGATTCTCAAACCTGATGCCAATCATACATCCCTATTCACAAATCAACAGCTTCATGGATTCCACGTTGTTAAGCTCCATAATAGAGCATTTTGGGAGGCCAGAGGACAAAAACTTTAATGATAGAATCATAGGCACCATGAGAGGTGATTGATGGAGATGTTTGCATAGGGGGCCGATCCAGACAGCTGAAGCGAACCAGCAAAAGGATGAGCTCCATGCTGTTCTTGGACATCTTTCCAGAGGGTGGATATACACTGCTCTGGGCTGCCTAATTTTCCCCAGGGCACGAAACTGAAAGGTCTTGTGGAAGATATTGCCTTGACATTTTGACTGAGCCATTTCCCCTCCAGGTGGGTGACCCAGAGCCTATTTGTGTTGGGCAGAGACCAAAAATAACATCCCCCGGTTTTAAAGCCATGTCCCCCAAAGCATTTCTTTCTGCACATCCAAGTTCTGAAAAGATATTTTTAAAAGGTTAGGCATCTCCTCTGGGAAAGGCATTTTGTTGTCTTGCTTGAGCAAAGGATGTGCTTAAAGCATCCAATTGACCCTG
Organism: Micronycteris hirsuta; assembly: GCA_004026765.1. Taxonomy (NCBI): domain Eukaryota; kingdom Metazoa; phylum Chordata; class Mammalia; order Chiroptera; family Phyllostomidae; genus Micronycteris; species Micronycteris hirsuta. The sequence goes on along the minus strand of PVJI01004191.1, from coordinate 21,550 downwards.
CCAGCCTGAGCAGAAGAAAGATTTCATCTAAGAGGGTCAATATAAGAGCAAAACTTGGAGCACTTTTCAACCAGTCATTTTTTTAAATGAAATACATGCTCACAAGCAAAAATGCAAATAATGCAGAAGATCTGAATGCTTAGCCTAAATTTTCAGTACTTTGTGCAAAAGCAAGCATGTTACCAGCACTGTTTCCATGGGTGCACCAGTCAGCATGAACTAAGTTATGCTGTGGCAACAAGTAACCCCAGAATCTCTATGGCTTACAACCACAAAGGTTTATTTCTAATTCAAAGTACATGTCCACTAGGGATTGACTGTTGTTCTTTTTCATGTCCCTTTCACTGTAGGACCCAGGCTGGCCGAGCAACCTGTATTGAGATTTTGCTGTCTCATGATAAAAAGAAAACAGAGAACTCAATGGCATCAGACAATGGCTCTTAAGGCTTCTGCCCACAAGGGACATATGTCTTTGGCCACGGCAAGTCACATGGCCAAGCCAGAGGTCAATGTAGAAAGAAAGCAAATATATTTTTTTAAGATTTTATTTATTTATTTTTAGACAGAAGGGAAGGGAAGGAAAAAGAGAGGGAGAGAAACATCAATATGTAGTTGCCTCTCGCACACCCCACACTTGGGACCTGGCCTGCAACCCAGGCATGTGCCTGGACTGGGAATTGAACCAGTGACCCTTTGGTTCTCAGGCTGGCACTCAATCCACTGAGCCTCAGCAACCAGGGCATAAAGCAAATATTTTGATTAATTACACTACCTTCCATCATGGGCAAATTTCAGAATGATCTTCTGCTTCTACAGACCACTTATTCCCACTACCCATGGACTCCTGTACCCTGTACAGTGCTCTGTCCCCGGCATGTCCCAAAGCATGTTCTACACAATGCCATTTTCCCTGATGTCAGTAAGTTCTGGGAGATAAAAGGGTTCCATTATTAAATAAGTTTGGGAAACATTGGGTTACATGGGGGGGGTTTTACTGCTGGGGCTCTGAGAACGTTTAATAGAAAGTGCATTGTTTGTTTTAAAGGAAATAGTGAATGGGGCCCACCGCCTGGTGCTTCTGGGTCAGTGCTCATAACTTTGGCTGCACATTAGAATCAACTTGGGAAGAGTTTAAATATATCCTGATGCCCAAGCCATACCCTATACCAATGACTTAGGCATCTTTTGGATGTGGGTATTTCTTAAAGCTCTACTGGAAATTCCAATGGCAGCCAAGTTTGGGAACCATTTCTAGGGGAGATGATAAATCTGAGTATTTGGTATTCCACAGGCTTAATCCAGCAGTCAATACTCAAAAGGGGTTAGGGTTGATTTGTAGCAGTTTCTTGTGGGAATTGAGCAGACTAGCTGTAGCCAGAATGTTCAGCACAGTCTAGATGAACCGGAAGAATGCAATGACCCCCAGGAACCTGATGACTCAAGGTTCTGGTGTTGGCAGAGGCCTCCTACAGTATAAATGGTAGCACTGGCACCCTCGTCTCTGTGGACTTGGCTGTGCCAGAGGCCTAAGCCTCCACCCCTGGTGCTCGTGTTGGAACATGACCAAATTTATCTCTGAACTCCACACCAAACAGGAACATTTATATGGCCTTTTCCCTTAAGAAACCATTAAACTCTTTAACAAAGTCAATAGTGTCTTTATATGGATCTCCATCTATCCTGTTGGAACCCCCACAACACTATGCATGTTCTCAGATTTACCAGATCATAAAACTTTTCATAAAGAGCATCTAGGCACTGGTGTTCCATGGACCCCTTCACCCCATAAAATCTTGTCCTATGCTATGTCAGGAGAACTTTCAGAACCACTTAAAGGAGAACTCTTGTATCTCGAATCAAGTCCCTTCATCTCCTGAAGGAGTGATGAAACATGCACCCCCTAGGGGCTGATGTGGGTAATTACATGCCTCTCTGGCTGGAAGGAACTTGACACTGAGCCTTGCTATTGCCGGGAACTTCCTGTTGAACAGAAGAGTATTAAGTGTTATGGACACCTTATCACCCAACTAGGGTGTTCTCCCCATGCATGCAGAAATCCTGAAAAGTCAGTAGGAAAACAAAAGATGAACCTCTGAAGCATTTTATGCTCAGTTTTCTCTCATCAGCGGTCTTTAGAAATGAGTCTGGAAAGAGTGAGGCAGGGGCTAGTGTAGAAACTGCCAGAGACATATTCTATATTCTCCCCCTGGCGAGGTGATTGAGTATATATCCACTGCATCCCTCGGTAACTCATGGGGCCAAGACACCATGGTCAGAGTTGCGCCCTTACACTTTGGACATCCCCCTATCAGCCATTGCATGCACCGTATGATAAGGAAATAATCCGCTCCGTCTGCTTCCCTAGCCACCCTGAGGTTCCCCAAGTAGGGGCTGGTGCTCACTCACTTCTGCCTCCCCATGATCTAGCACAGTGCCTGGCACATGGTAGATGCTCATAAACGTATAACAGAGTGCAAAAATGTCTCTTGTCTTAAAGGACCCATAATAATCTCAAGGGTGAAGTTGCCCATGTCTGTTTTACAGGGTTAAGTTCAGATAAACCCCAGGGAAGCAGGAAGAGCATTTAGATTCTTTTGATGTCCACACTGGGGACTATAGTCCACACTGGGGACTGTCAGCTCAGGTTTAGAGATTAACAGCTTTACTGAGGAAATGGAAAGTTAAGGCCTGTGTTTTGGGTTACAGAATGGAATTGGTTCCCTTTATGACTCTCAGTGGAAGAGAGAAACATTTCCATCATCTCAATTTATAAAAAGCAGTCTTAAGGCCAAAAAGAGATAAGTGGAGTAATTTCAGAAACCCTCAATTTAGGCAGTTTCTTAAATCCCACAAGTCTGACATTGCTGCACACAAACTTTTCTACAAGCATTGCATTTCCCAGGGCCAGCTGATCCTCAGAGAGTTAATCCAGCAGGTTAAGGGCACTGTAGACTGGGGGCTGGGGCAGGAGCAGGAAGGGAAGGTTGAGAGCTGAGTGTGGTAACGACTTTGAATGGCAGACTAAGAGTCAGAGCTTTATATTCTAGGCTGAGATTTTAGTGTACATGAGAATTATGTTGGACATTGAAAACACATCTGCTTGTACTTTTTTCCCACTCCCCATGAGATTCTTCTTTAGCAGGTGTGGTGTAAGAAGCTACTCAGAAAGTCAATTTGAGCAGGTAAATGGCATCATAATGTAAGAAGCCCAGCAACCTGGGTTCCCAAGCACAGCAGCAAACTGTCATCTATGTCCTACTCTATCTTCTTACCTGGACCCCTTTAGTGCACACCTGCCTTCCATCTGCCAACAGCCCTGCATCCCTTTCTTGAGGGCTCTCTCTGGCCCCAGAGCCACTCTGCCCTCACTGACAGCAGGCAAGGAATGCCAGGGGAATTAACACCTCCTGGAGCAGCTTGAACTAGTGCTGATGGGAAGGGCGTATAAACTCCCTGCTCCCTCATCCATAGAACAAGAGAGCTTGGAGATGCCTGTTCTATGCTGTCTCCCAGAGGTCCCCAGCAGCATTGAGCTCCTGCTGCCCACAGGGGCCACTGTTGATGACACATCCTCCATGGGCTTCCTTCCCTTCTCTGTCTTACTTCCAGTCCCCCAGCTGTTTCCAGAGTTCACCTCCCAACCACCTGCCTTCAGACCCTTGTCTCAGGCTCTGCTTCTGGGAGAACCCAAACCACAGCTGTCAGTGAAAACTGTATGACCTTGGACAAGTAGCTTAAACCCTGGGAGTCCCAGCTTCCTCATCTGTGAAATGGGGATAATGTTACCTAAGCCATAGAACAGGAGTCACAAACAGGAGGCAAGGGACTAGATGTCCCATGCAAGCAGGTTTTATCTGGTCTCCAGGTGGTTTTAAAATAATTTACTATGGATGGAGTCCATGGATTGCATTCCAAAGAAAACATGTAATGTACATATAAAGCATAGAGGATCATGTAATAAACATCTGTATTACATATTCTCCCAGCTTATGAAATAGATCAATCCCAACACTGCTGAGCCCCGGGTGACCTTGCCCAGCCTGTCCCCTCTACCCCCAAGAGGTCCCCAGTATGCTGAATTTTATGTTTATTATCCCCACACTTCATCCACAGTTTTACTTTAGATGTAAATGATATATTGTTTAGTTTTACATTTTTATAAACTGAGAAATTTCCAATCAAAATATAGATTTCCAACTCCCTTTAGAAATAATCAGAAGATGCTACCAAGCTGGACTCACATTTTCACATGTGAGCAACAGCCGGTGCTTAGTTGTTGGGGACTTACTAGATGGGGCCAGGATCCCCATGTGCCCACAGCGCCCGCCACCTGCTGCTGTCCTGCCCTTGGCTGCATCTTCCCTTTGTGTTACATGCCTCTGGTTCCCTGAAGACATCTGAGCTGGGAGATTCTCATTGAAAGAACCTTTCCAGTGAGATAACTCATGGGAGCTCTTTGCAAAGAGCCTGGCACAGAATTGGCGATAAATGAAATGACTCTTGCCAATATCAGTGAAATCCTAGGAGGCAGCCAGCTTCAGTACTTTTTGTCTTGAGGCTGATGAAGTGACATGATGAGGACAAGGCCACCCATGTGGACAGAGGTAGGATCAGGACTCCACCCAACTGGCTCAGGCCAGAGCATCTGCAAATCTACTGGTTCCAAGCTATAGGGGGCAGGTAGTCCACAATGACCTCCCTCAGGCCTCATGTGGGCATCAGCTGAGTTCTGCCAAGGCTGCCCCCAGCCGAGGCTCACCTGCCCCTTACATAGCCCCCTCTTTCAAACCAGAGGCTGGGGAAGGTGGGGAGACCTTTGGCCAAACAATTCCCATCTTAGATTCCCAGATGAGAGAGAAAGAGATGCACCAAGGTTCCACCTCCCTGAGCAGATCCGCCATCTCGCCAGGCACGGAGGTGGACATTGGGCCCTATGAATCATTGCCAACGGATGGAGCTTTGTTTTCCTTGCTGAATCCCCAGACCAGGGGCCGGCTGAAGAGAGGGCTCTTTCCTGAGGGGCTGGACTTTCCCACAGGAACAAAGTAGGGCTTGTTAGCTGAGCATGAATCTTGGCGTGGGGTGGCCTGGGCCAGGCTCAGTGCTGCCAGGCGGCAGCTCAGCGATATCAGGCAAATTCCGCCTTCCGCACAGCTGGGGCTGACAGCAGGAAGCCCCAGGGAGGCTCCGAACAAAGGCAGAAAAATGGGCCACGTTTATTCATTCACTGACCAGCCTGGGCCTGGCTGGCCCATGGGGCCTTGTCTCCATGGTGATGGGCAGCCTTTGGGGCTCTGGGTTGGCTCCTCCGTGACCACTGCCTCTCAGCTCCTGTACACCCCGACACATAGCCACACAGCACCCTGTGGCTGCCTTGGTACAGCTTTGCTCCATGGTGTCTAGGGGAGCATGGGCTAAGCCAATGAGGAATCAAGGGCTTGTAAGCAGCCAGGAGGGAGCCTGTGTTGAGTTCCGAAAGCCAGACACATGGCCAGTCTTGGGTGAGTAGAATGAAGTGACGGGTGCAATCCATACACTAGCTAAGCATCTATTGTGTGCTGGGCCAGGGGAGTGCACATCAAGCCAATTCAGTTTGTTCTTTCCAGTCTCATTCTGAGACAGCATGCAAAAATAGAGGTCTGTTCAAGCCCAGTGAGCAAGTCAGTCCTGTCTGGGGGAAGGAGTATTAGGCAGGGAGGCTTCCCAGAACTGGCATTGACATTGGGTCTTGAGGGATGCAAAGGAGTTTGACAGGTGGAGAGGGAAAGTGCATTCCAAGCAGAATAAACAGCTTGAGCAAAGGTCCTGAGGCCTTAAAATATGTGGTATGATAAAGAGTAATCGAAAGTTTCTATTCAATTACAAGAGTGAAAGGGGATGTACCTGGAAATGAGGCAGTAATGGGCATGCGATGACTATGTGATATGACTAGAGAAGCAGGGCCATCTGCTCCCCAGTCACGGTCCAGAATGGGTCTCTGGGACTTACTCTAAGCTGTGAATTTCTGGGGGGACACAAGTTAATGTATATCCGGTGCTCTGTAGTTTACAGAGCCCTTTCGCATATACATGACATCTTATTTAGCACTATAGCCATCTTACAGGAGGAAACCTGCAGATGAGAAGACTGAAGCCCAGAGAGGTGCTGGGAGTCTCTGGGCCAGGAAGTAGCCTGGTTGGACTGGGATGCAGGGGCCTGAGTCTGACATTTATGCTCTGCCCACTCTTCTTCACCTCCCTCTCCAGGAGGTTGGGAAGGCACATTTCCCAGGAGAGGTGTTTAGAGCCCAGTAATGTCAGTGCCACCTAAACCTCAGGTGCTCTGAGATCTTGAGAAAGGGCTGGGACCCTGACAGATGAGAAAATGATCATGATCACCCCCTGGCTGGTGCTCTGAAGTTCTGTAACAGTTGCAAATGGTCCTTCCCAGCATCATTCCCAGCTGGTACCAGCAAGAGCTAAAAACCCCTTGGCAGGGATAGGTCTAAATCCTAGAACGACTTGGAATCTGGAATACAAGAGACATGTCAGAGCCTGGGAACAGGGACAAGAGAGGCTATCAATGATTATGACCAGAAAATACTTCTTGTCTCTTGCAGGCCCATTCCCTGTCTTTGGTCCTAGGGCTTCCAGATTGAGCCAGTGATGTGAGTCTGCAGGGGTTAACTTGAGACCCAACAGCTATCAGGAGAGGAAGTGCCAGGAGACACTGGTTCACCGCCAAGTTGTCATGGCACGGCATCATTCAATCTTTACATCACCCCTGAGGTAGAATTGTGGTTTCCATTTTACAGGTCAAGGCACTGAGTCTCAGAGAGGCAGTGGCTCCTCTTAGTCACATGGCTGTGCAGCAGATCTGAGCACCAGAGCCTGTGCTCTTTACCTGGAAAAAAAGTGAGAAGAAAGAACGCAGGAAAGAAAAAAAGAAGGAGGGAGGAAGGAAGAAAGAAATAAAAGGGTATGAGAGATGAGCACCAAAAAGCCTCCTGCATATTGGCCTCTTCGTAGAGTGATTTTGGCTTTGGACTAAAGAAGAAATGAAAATAAAGATATCTTACAAGTATTTAGGACAAAATGGCAAGTATATAACATAGGAGAGGGTGCCCTCCAATCTTGGACTCATGACAGATGTAGCTAAGTGATCATAGCACTTTTCTGTCTTGTCTTGGCCTCAGCTTCAGAATCCTTCTTAACACAGTGATCAGGCAGAGCTGACGCACAGGAGAGCATGCATCTGTTACCTCTGGTCACTCACTCTGTGCTCTTTGAAGAGCTTGCTCACATAGGGCAGATGTAACTATCTTCACTTTACCCAGGAGGAGACTGAGGCCCAGAGTGACCTCCTCTGCAGCACACAGCAACTTTGTAACAGAGTTAAGGATGAGAACCAAGGGATCTTGGCTCTTTATTCAGGACCTGTTTAGAAGTCCAGTGCAGTCAAGGTGGCATTTGAGAATATTTCTCTTTGATTCCTTTTTCTCCCCCCTGGAAACCCACCCAGTTCCATTTTCCACTGCTGTGGCCAGGAAATGAGTCCTCTGGTGTCATGCAGATATGAGGCATCACTAAATCTGGCCATCCCCTGAAGTGCCTAGCCTCACAGGCTTCCTGGGGCATGCATGAATGCTGCTGCTGCAAATTTGCTCTGACAGTGATGACAAGGAGAGGCAAGAGACATTTGTACAGATCTTCTGGGCCAGAAGTAGCTGCTGGAGGATGCTCCCCAGGCTGGCAGGCCAGGGCACCTTGAGAATAATGAGGGCTTCCTAAGGGGTGGGTTCGTGGTCCCCCAGCTGACTGCTGATTCTGGATGCGGGCATGGATATCCCAGGCTCCCTGACCTTGCATGTTGGTTTGGCTGCTGAAATGAATGAAGTTTCATTCACAGAGCCAAGTCCCTGTTATGTATTTTACTCTCTTGTTTTACTTTGACCTTCCTTTGCATCTTCACCGTCAGTGGGTGCCAACTATCTACCACCTACTTGCCTGAATCCCTGCCCATGACCTGCTCCCAGGTGACTGTGTTTTTATACTCATCTTCTGGGGCATCTTCTTGCTGTCTGCCTTGCAACTATTCCACCTGCCAGGCTTGCCTTCTTCCCCATCACCTGCTGATAGGTACTTCCCAGACACACCTGTCCTGCTCTGGCTTATTGGCACCACGAGGCTTTCAACTCCCTTATCTCCTGGGTACTATTAGTCCTCCAGATACAAATTCACCTAAACTTTTCTTGATCTAGCTCTATCCTAGAAATTGCCACATTTGCTGTAACAAATACCTGTATTGGCTGCCAGGCAAAGTGACAAGTACTTGTGCACTCACCTGTCTCAGACACTGGAGAGTGTCTTTTTCTTTTTACAAACAGGCTCCATTGAGCAAGTCCACTTGCAGTTTCATGGACTTGGCTCACCTTCTTCCTCCACCTCAGCAATCAGGCTAATGACACAAGCTATTATTTACTGAGCACCTGCTCTGTGCCAGACACTGTGCTAGGGGCTTTGCCTACATGGGATCGTGGAATCTTTGTTATGTTCTTGCAAGGGAAGTAGCATGCTCCCCAGTTTTGAAGATGAGGGAACTGAGCTTCAAGGATGGAGGTCACTTTGGCCCAGATCACCCAGCCTGTAAGTGGCAGAGCTATGTCTAGAAGTCAGGATTGTCTTGCTCCAGAGACTATGCCCACCCTGGCCCACTGCCTTTCCAGCCCATGAGGGAGCTTGAGGACATCAGCCATCCAGAATGCTTAAAATGTTGTTGGAATACAGAAAGAATAAATCAGGTCCTGCCCCCAAAGAATCGATACTGTATTTGGGGAAACAAAACAACTCGTATTGCCAGCCAATACTTATTGAAATTTAATATCAAGAAAAATGGCAGAGATTTGACCTTACCTGTCAGTGCCAATCCCTGGTGATGTCCACTTGAGTACATGTGGGATAGGCATCTAAGGCAGTGTGGACTCAGTAGGAAAAGTTCAACAGGCAATTATTAATCTCTATTTGGGGCATAGGAGTGGATGGGAGAGGTATGTGTGCCACAAAGTTCATTTCTGTTTCTACACAGTAGTAAACATGGGAATGTTTATTAAGTTCCTGACTGTGTAAAGCAGACCATTAATAGAAGAGGAATAAAGAAATTAGTATGACTAGGATAGGCTGCCTGGAGGAAGTAAGATATGAGCTGTTTAGGGTCACTGCACCCCGTGAGGTCTGAGGTATGAGCCATGTTGAATGTACTCAGGTGTATAAAAAGTTTGATTGTTTCCTATGCCTTGGTTCCTCTTCTTTAAAATAGTTAATTCTATAAAACGTAAGATTTGGAAGGTCCTTTCTCTCTGCAGTGTTCCTAAATAATCCTATCTCTTAAGTGCAGAAGGCTTTACAATTCTCAGCCTCCTGGCTTTCCGTGCTTGAGCTCTTCCTTAGCCCCTTACAGGGGAATCCTTTGGCCAGAGCTGGGCGTTGTATGGGTGTGTGCTGTCCCCATGTGGCCAAAGTGAGTATTGCATTAATGTTGGAGGGGCCTCTGCCCTTTGAGCTGCTTGAACTGCACTGCGTGGTACTCAAGGAGACTCAGATGCTGAAAAACCAACGGAGGGTCCAGAGGGGTTACATCTCTGAGCCAAGGGCCCCTTGTTGGCATGCTCAATCAGCTAATAGTTCTCCCAGTGAGCAGTGTGGATCTTCCATGACCTCACTGCTGTCCCCAAATTTGGGAGAAGTAACTGACATGTACCGGGCACACACCTGCTAACATTCTTACCTGGTCTGTATTATTTGATCACCACACTGACCTTGCCAGGTAGTTGGCATTATGGCTTGGAGAGGTCAAAGCTACACAGCAAATTGAGGACAGGAAAACTCCCTAGAAGAATTCCAGAGTATGGCAAAGAGGACACCAGCCTTCTTCTGGTGGGCTTTAGGACTATAGCTCTGGAAAGCTCGCAAGGAGTCAGAGAAGTTTGAAAAAGCCCCAATACTCATATATACACCTTAATCCCTTCAGGTGTCACTAAGGCACCACCAGTGGCTGTTCACCCAGCCCCTTCCACATCCTGCCAGCCCCTGCTCTGTGATCCAGAGGAAAGTTACTTGACCTCTCTGAGCCCTGACTCAGTGTTTCAAATGAGGATAATGTCCTTGTTTTTAGGGTTTTCATATAAATAATTGACTGAATATAAATAAAGCACAGTGTCAGGCAGAGAGCACATGCTTAGAAGTTACTCTCTCAAGACTGCAAGCATCCACAAGGGCAGGGATTATATCTGCTTGTGCTCACTCCTATGACCCCAGCACATCTGGATGGGTCAGTTCTCAAAGAAGAACAAAGTCAGAGGGAGCAGTGGGGTCTTAGCAACTGGATACCTGAGTCCAAGTCCTGGCACTGACTCTTGGTCTGGGTAGCTTTGACAAGTTACATAACATAAGGCTCAGTATTCTCATCTGTAGGATGGGGGTAACCATCTGCTCTATAGGATGGTGTAGATGAATAAGGGAATATGAATAAAGCACCTGATAGGTACCTAATGTCCACTAAAATGGGGATTCATTATTAGCTATTGGTGCTATGAGGAGGAGGAGTAACAGTTACCTGCAGCTTTAAGCTGGCCTCATCTGAATTCATGTGTTGGGTAGAAGAAGGGCGGTGACGGAATGCCCTCCTAGTCCCCAGAAACTACCTCCAGCACAAGGTCACTGAGTCCTCAGTAATGATGGGTTCCCAGTGAAGGGGGACAGGCTATAGACTTGCACTCTCCCCCCCGCCTGGGCTGCTCTGCCTGACCTGGGATGGGGGGCTCAGGGCTGGCGCACAACGAGGGGCTCCTTCCTCTTCTTAAACATGTCAAACTGGTCCTAGCACACATTAGTGCCACAGTCAGAGGTGGTCTTAAAGGTAGGAAGATAAAGTGACACAACTGTGGTGCGCTCTCAGGCAGGAGCCTCAGACTCACTTGCGGATCTTGCTGGAGATGCAGATTCTGACCCAGTGGGTTTGGGGCAGAGGTGAGGGGGCTGAGATTCAGCATTTCTAACAAGCTTTCAGGTCACCCCAATGCTGTTGGTTCAAGGCTGTACTTTGAGTATCAAGTTTTAAGGAAAAGCAGGCTAACTTATTTTCTAGGTATGCTGTAAGGGTGAATTGCATCAGACCTGGAATTGGCCCAAGCTGTTCTGCTGAAGTAAGAGCTGTACCTACATGGCACTAACCCCTGGTGAAGGCACGAAGGGTACTGACTTGTGACCATGGGTCTGCCCAGGAGTTTCAGGGTGCTTTCAAGTACCAGTCTGTCATCATTTGTTGATATAATGAGATCAATGATCTGCCTCTGGTCTCAGTGAGCCCATCAGAAAGCTCTGCTATGGGGCTGGTTGCACAGAGTATGACTGTGTGACCAGCATGTTTTGAGAAGCCCTGTTCTAGACTCCAACTTGACCTTTCTGGTTCTAATATCTCATGTGTATGCTTTAGTGGTCCCTAAACTGAAAGAAAAAGCACATCTGATGTAGCCATGCCGTGTCAGTGTGACAACTGGAGTTCTCACTGACCTCTTGGGGTCAGTCCTATACTATGAGGCAACCTTTAGCTGTGATGAATATCCTCAGTTTAATGCTGTTACTTTCCTTTTTTCAGCTTTGTGATTGACAGATGAAAATTATGTATATTTAAGGTGTAAACATAATGTTTTTATATATAAAACATTGTGTGAAATGATTACCACAGTCAAGCTAATTAACATATCCATCACCTCACCTAGTTTGTGTGTGTATGTGTGATGAGAACAATTGAGATCTACTATGTTAGCAAATTTCAAGTATACAGTATGTTTAACTATAGTCATCATACTGTGCATTAGGTTATGCTGTTACTGGTTTGTATCTTTTTCTTACCATTAATCTTAGATGGGTAAGCATTGCCATTTAGGGTCCTGGGAGTTTTTGTTGTTGTTGTTGTTGTTGTTGTTTTTATTTTTGTCTTGCAATGGAGCCCAGTCTAACTGCCACCATTAGTATAATAGGCATGTCCATACTGCTTCCTCTTGTAGGGCCACAGTGCTCAGCTTGGTGGACAGATGGTTAAAGCTCTACTCTGTTCTCCCAGGGCAGCTGTGGTTTTTGACATTGACTATACATTGGTATCCCCTGGGCAGCTTTAAAATTACTGGGCCTGGCCTCATCCCCAGAGATTGTGATATAATAATGGTTGGGGAATGACCTTGACATTGGGTTTTTAAAAAGCTCTGCAAGTGGTTCTAATATGTAGCCTATATGACATGAATCATTCACATAGACCATGCAGCAATCATACTATTAGAGTGCTGAGTGTGGGTTGAAAATGAACTAGGCCACCACTGATGGTGAGGATTGTGAGAGAAAGGGGCTTTACAAAGACTCGTCCCAGGGGTGCTGTCCCAGGGGTCCCAGTTGGTGTTAAATTTCCTACCTGTGATGGTTAATTTTATGTGTCAACTTGATTGGATTAAGAGGTGTGCAGAGGAAACATTTTTTCTGGGTGCATCTATGAGGGTGTTTCTGGAAGAGATCAGCATTTGAATCAGTAGACTAAGTAAGTTAAATTTCCATCCCCAATGTGAGTGGGCAGCAACCAATCTGTTGAGGTCCTGAAGGGAAGAGCTTAAGCTAGGACATCTCATTGAATCTCATTTTCTCCTATCCTTGGACTGCATTTATACCATCAGCTGCCCTGGTTCTTAGGCCTTTGGACTCGGACTAAATTATACCACCAGCTCTCCTGGATCTTCAACTTATAGAGGACAGATAGAGTGTCATGGGACTTCTCAGCATCCATATTTGAGCTAATTTCTCATAATATATTCATCTCCCCCTCTCGTTATCTACCTATCTATCCAGGTTTTGTTTTTCTTTTGAATCCTGACTAGTACACCACCCAAGGTAGAGACCGATGTGAAAGTCTTACATTTTTTAGGCACTAGCGGCATTCCAAATGAGGGGACAAGGAGAGAAGATAATGCTGAAAACAAAAGGAAGGCTGCCATATGCAAGAATTTCTGACCTTATCACACCTGGATGAAGGGACACTTGGGGACAGGAGACCATTTTTTTTAATGCTTCTCATAACATGCACCAGGGGTAAAACCCTATGCAGATACACGATAGTATCCTGAGTGATGATGGTTTATTTTGAGATTTGGGTCTTTCTTCCAGGGTCTGCAGTAGGTCAGCTTCTCTGCCCCTGTGCACAGCTCTGGGTTACAGAGGTTGTGTATTTATTATTGACCTTGAGTGGGGCCTTTTCTCTCTCCAAGTTGTATTGTGATTCATGCTTCAGGGGGTTGGCATCAGGACCCTGCTACCTTGTATTGCTCTGTCATCAGGGCCTCACAAATGCACCTGCATTCACAGCCAATTAGCTGCAGTGACAAGCCCCAGAAGGAACTGGCTTTAGCCAGACCAGAACCAAAGACAATTTCCCCTTCTGAAGGTGAGGCATCGTCTTGGGATGACTTTGGGTAGTTCATTTCATTTCTATGGGGCTAGGTTTTCTCACCTACACTATGGGCAGGGCAGGTGCCAATGGTCTCTAGAATCAAATACACACAGGACTCAAGTCAGCAATGAGGGTGATCAGATGATGATACAGTCAGATCTGAGGCTGGAAGTCGCAGAAGGTGATCAGGGATAGCCTCGTTCAACTCCAAGGCTCCATGTGTCAGTCTCTGCATTCCTGGTTAGCACAAGGCCTCAGCCAGGAGTGGAAGGCACCCATCTTTTAATACTCAGAAAGGGATTGGAAGGAGACTTCTTTTGCCTGGACACTCAGCTCCTCTCAGCCTCTGGCAGGCTTGGCGCTCTCCAGGGTCCTGACCTGGGCCTGGGCCTGACTTTGGTTCTCTGTCCTGGATGCTGGCTCCTCAGCCATAGGTTCCTGATGCCAGGATGCAGGGCTGAAGGGCAGCTTTACCACATCACCCTGGCCACATCTAGAAATTTATTTTCCATTGGCTATACAACCAATTTTTAAAAATTGCTTTTACCTTTCCCTGCCAATGTTTAAAATGACATATTGAACAAATGATTTCAACAGAGGTCTGGAACTTTTTTGGTTTTTATTCTTTGATTGCATTTGTCCATCAAGTCACATGTTCCCCACTCTTATCTCTCTTTTCTCCTTCTCTCCTTTATTTCTTTTTTTCCTTTCTCCTCTCTCTTTTTCTCTCCCTTTTACCTCTTCATACTGGTGTATTTTCTTTTTCCAGGGGGACGAGGAAGCACATTCTAATCATCTTCAAAAAATGATTGTCATTGACTTCACTTTATTTACAGTTTGAATTTAAACTTGAATAATCCTGAAGTTCTTCAGACTAGAAAACTCTTAATTTTCTATGAGCTGCCATGTTGCTAGAACATTTTCTTTCCGTTTGTGGATGACTTGACCCTACTTTCTACCCCAGACCCAAATCAAAGTGGAGGAACTCAGTTGCAACATCCATTCATTCAAAAAATATGTACTGAACCCTTGCTATCAGCCTGGCATTGCTCTAAATGCAGGAAGTGCAACCTCGAAAAAGACAGAGACACATGGGGGAGATGGTATGACTACACTGGTAGAACAAAGCCTTCCCATTGCTGCAAAAGGCTGAGAAATCATGTAGAGAAAACACACATCCTTCTTCAGAACCAAACATCCAAAGCGATCTCAAAGAGTGCTGGTCTTGGGTGCAGTTTCAGATTCCCCCACTTTTTTTTCCTGGTGCGTGGGAGAGACACCAGGGCTGTGGGCCTCCTCATTAAAGGAAAATGGGTGAACTGACAGGTCCATAGGAGAAAAAGAAAGGGGAAGAAGTTTCTTTCTCCAAAACCCTTTACTTGTTCCAGGTATCAGCGAATTGGGGACAAGAAGGAACCAAGATTTGGGTACAGAAGGAGAAGGTTTAAGGCTACTGAGGTTTCAAGGGGTGAGCTCTGAGCCAAATCACAGCTTGGCCTGAAGGCGGACCAGCTCTTTCCCTTAAATTCACATCTTTTTAAAGCCCTAGACTCCCCAGATATTCCTACTGCTGGTGTACATGGCCCGTTCCAGAGTTCACTCCCATCAATGTGTGTGGTGTAAAGTACAGCATTGGTTGTAAAATGCTACAAGCCTTGGGTGTGTGTGTGGGGGGGGGCTTAGACAATGGGGATTAAATCCGTATACTTCAATTCTGGAAATATATTCTATGAAAAAATTCAAAAATAGGAGAAATGCTTTATGGGGAAAAAGTACATTTGTAGTGGTGAAGATTGGAGCTGTGAAAGACCAGAAACAATATAAATGTCCTATAGTGGGATTAAGTGAGTAGTCGTGTATTAATTGATCAGGTAAGTATTAGATGTATCACTAAGTCATAAACACAAGGGCCCAGGAGATTATAAATCTCAGAAATCCTCCCGGTGAACTGCTTGTCTTATCTTAGAGGTGAGGAAACTGGACTGTAGAGAGCAGGAGTAACTTCTCTGAGATTGTGTGCGAGGCTGGGACTGGGCAAGGACCAGTATGAGAGCTGTCTTGCATTTTGGCTTCCTCTCTACCATTCCAGAATCCAAAGGGAGGCTGATGCTTGATTTGGGAAATGAGTGTGAGTTTGGGGAGAATACAGGCAGAACATTAGGTGCCATGAATTTGGGAGCATTAAATGCCTTTGAGTGACACTGTGAGAATGTCAGTGTGTCTCCAAGGCCTCCCAGGGCTAAAGACTCCACTAGAAGCATTGGTGGGGAGCTCCTGGGTTACTTTTTTTCTCCCAGATTTATTGAGGCAAAATTAACACATAAAATTGTATACAGTGTATTTAAAGTGTACAACACTTTGATTTGATACACATTGTGAAGTGATTACAAGTTAATCGACTCTTCCATCACCTCACATAGTTACCTTTATGTGTATGAGGACCTGTAGGATCTATTGTCTCAGCAAATTTCAGGTATACAATGCAGAATCAATAACTATAGTCACCACCCTCCTTGGTCTCTAATGTCTCTCTGATGGGTGCTGCTCCCTCTTTTCATAAAAAGTAAAGGGGGTGGGGAGGTCCTGGCCCAGAGGACAATCTCTGTCTAGAATTTAATCACATTATTTTTGCTCTCATTTTACTTTTGGAGTTACATTCTAATTAGGGGGAATCATACTGACTTCTCATTTATGATAGTATTATAAGATTTTTTAAAAATAACTTTATTTAAATAAAAAGATGAGTTGTTTTAAAGAAAGATATTGAAGGCATTAAAGATATTGAAGGGTATAGGGATGTGGCAGAAATTGGGAAGTGGAACGAGAATGAAGGAAACCTGGGAGTGACCTTGCATCTAAAACATTTGTCAGCCTATGCAGGGAATGGTTAGGTGAGAAAGAACTCAAATTCATATGTGCACATTGATGGCAATTATGTAAAAAAGAATTATGCATCTGGTTTGTGGCAAAAGGAAAAACAAAGATGATAAGCTAAACAGGCAAGGAAAAACTTTTGTTTCATTTGTTTTAAAAATAGAGCTTGGACATATTTGTAGGCTGAGGGGACAGATTTGGTAGAGAGGTGGACATTTATTCATTCATGCATGTTCTGTAGTATGTATTAAGCACCTCCTTTGTGCCAGGCACTCTGCTAGTTGCTGGACCCACAGCAGTGAACAAACAGAATAAGCCTTTGCTTTCAGAGTTTTGCATTATAATAGGGGAGGACAGTAACAAATAATAAACAAATACATTATGTGTTCAGTGGTAGAAAATGTCGTATAAAAATAAGGCAGGGAAATGGAGATAGAGAGTAATGGGGAAGGGTGGGATGCTGATCTTTAACGGGTGGTCAGAGAAAGCCTTGCTGATGAGGATATTTGAATAAGTCCTAAATGAAGTGAGATTGTGAGCCAGGGGAGATCTGGAATAAGAGTGCTTTAGGTGGAAGAAAGAGTAAGTGCAAATGTCCTGAGGTAGGTGTGTGTTTGAGAAACAGCAAGCATGGTTGGGGTGGAGCAAGTGGGGTATAGCATGAAGAGAAGAATCAGAGATCATTTCAGTTGGGTAGGAAAACGTAAGGACTTTAGCTTTTACTCTGACTGAAATGGGATCCACTAGGGTGAAGCAGAGAAATGTCAATCTTTGATATTTCTTGTGAAGGACCTTGAATACTGAGTTGAGAAAGGACTGCAGGGGGGCAAGAGATATGGGTGAAGAGACTATTGCAGTAGTTCAGACCAGAGATCTCAGAGGCTCAGATCAGGGTGGTAGTTGTTAAATACAAATGTCAAATAAACAATAACATGAATGATAGTTAATGGGATAATTAATGGTAAGGCAAGGGGCTGCAGAAGGCAGGTGGAAATGAGACCAAGAGGACTGAGGTGAGGAAAGTGAGGAATTGGCCTGGAGTAATTCTTGGAATTAGGGAGTCTGCATGCAGATGAAGCAGTTGTTCCCCTGAACACAGTCTGACAGAGCTCAAGCCCTGGGTGAATATAGTTTGGAGAGACAAGTTATCAAGCCCCCAGCCAGTTAGAGCTGTACTCTAGACTTGGGTAGAATCTAAGTTTTCAGCACAAATTCACTCATGCAACATACAACCCTTCTCTTCCCTACACCAAAATTTAATTCTTTTATTTCTCATTCCTTCAACATGCACCTAGGGAACCAAGCTAATCTTATGGGCTAATTCATACTAAAGTGTTGGTGGGTATTGGGGAATCAGCCATTCCACTACCCTACACCAATTTATAGGCCTTGAAACTAGGATCAAAAGAGGGGAAGTGACTTGATCAACCTGGAATAAACAACAGGATCATGGAGAGCTGTTTAGAGATAACACTTGAGCTGAATCTGGAAGGTAGAGTAGGTGTTCATGAATAAAGGAGGAGAAGAGAATGCCAAGCAGGAGGAACAGCGTGAATGAAGGCATGCAAATATGGTGCTCTTCAAGTTGTTCTGGATGCATGGGGCAGGGATGAGGCTTGGAGAAAGCTGAGATGTAGCAAGTCACATATGACATCGTATGCTATACTATGGAATTTGGATTGATCTTATAAGCAGTGGAAAGCTGCTAAAGAATTTGGAGCCAATCATATGAGAGGCAGAAAATTATAGTGGTTAAGAGCATGTACCCTTGCCAGTGTGGCTCCGTTGGTTGGAGCATCATCCTGCACACCAGCAGGTTGGTGGTTTGATTCCTAGTCAGAGCACATAGGGGAGGCAACCAATTGATGTTTCTCTTCACATCAATGTTTTTCTTTTTCTATCTCCCTAAAATCAATAAACGTATCTTTTAAAAAAGAGCATGGACTCTGGAGCCAGACTCTGGATTCAGATCTTGCTTCTGACACTCATCAGTTGTAACCTGGGACAAGTTACTTTACCTCTCTGGGGTTCAGTTCCCCATCTGTAAAACTGTACTTTGTGAGGATGGTAGGTGTTATGTAAGTGTTAAGAACCATGCCTAGCACATACTAAGTACTCTTTGGAGTGGATAGGAACAGAGTCAGCTGCAGATACAAACATCAGGTGCAGTAATTTGGGGGTGGAGTAGGGATGGAGCAGACTATAGCCTGAAGGCCAAATCCAGCTTGCTGCCTTTTTTTGCGAGTAAAGTTTGTTTTGTTTTGTTTTTTCAAGATTTTATTTATTTAGAGAGAGGGCAAGGAAAGGAGAAAGACACGGAGAGAAACAGTGTGTGGTTGCCTCTCACGCACCCCCTACTGGGAACCTGGCCCACAGCCCAGGCATGTGCCCTGACTGGGAATTGAACCGGCAGCCCTTTGGTTCACAGGCTCAGGCTCAATTCACTGAGCTACATGAGCCAGGGCACAAGTAAGTTTTTTTTGGAACACATTCACATCTTATTGACATACTGGTTACTATGGCTTTTACACTACAGCAGCATAATTGAGTAATTGCAACAGCGACTATCTGGCCCTCAAACCTGAAAATAATCACTATCTGGCCCTTAACAGAAAGTCTGCTGACCTCTCCAGCAGGGGCACATGCTTTTGCACTCCTCTAGCCATTTTCAGGAGACTGCCCACTCTTTCAAGGCTCAGACTATACCTGGTTCTGTACTTCCAAGCAGTCATCCTTGAACAGTTGAGCAAGATGTTTAGATTCTCCCAACTCAATTTCTTCTACAATTAGTTTGTATGGCTTTATTGTTCTTTTGCAAATTAATTCTTGCATCTTCAAATCTGTAAAAGAAAGAAATATTGAGAGCAGAGCATGACCTTTCTGGCAGTTTTCAATTTTTTCCCTCTTCATCTTTAGCTTTCATTACCCCCAGGATAGCATCTAATTATTTCTTGAATAATCACGTCTCCTGGGCTCTGAGGAAATTTGAGAAGTTTGCTCCCCATTATGTCTTCCAAATTAGTTTCTTTTCAATTTTGGTGCACTCTCTTTTGTCTTTTCATCTTGGTTCAGCCAAAAATAGTTCCTCAAATTGAGTGCTAAATTCTTCGGGATTTCGTTCACTTCAATTAACTTTCCTCAAGACTCTCTTTGGTTTTATAAATGAGGTCTTTACTGGGATGCCTTTTTATGCCAGCCTTGCCTCTTGGGCCCTTGTCTTCATCCTTTGTGAAGGATGGGGGCTGAAGGGGTGCAGGAAGGGTGGAAGATATGTAGAAAAAGGCACAGAAACTGGTTGTCTGGACTCTGCTACTTATAAGCCAAAGGATGTTGGTCAAGTTGACCTTAGTTTTCCTCATCTATAAAATGGGTGGAAATGCCTACTGCATTGAAAATCATATTGATGAGAGTTATCAGTGTTTTAATGGTGGATACTAGGGTTGAAAGCATCAGGAGAATAACACTCCTTCTTTACTGTTTTGGGGCCTCCAGGAGCATTACCCACAGTCAAGGCCACTCTCAGATTCTTGTAGTCCAATGACCAAGCCCTTTATTCACAAGAGAAATACGGAAAGCAATTGACAATACTTTATTAAAATCATAATAATATCATCTATATAGCAAAATGCTTTTCAGTTTACAGATCGCTTGCACACCTGTTATGTGATTTCACAGCCCCCTGGAATCCTGTCGGGTAGCCTGAACCAAGGCATCACCATTTTTAAAAGTTCTGCAGAACTACAGTCATCCTCATTGTACTGTTCTTCACTTTATCATGCTTTAGAGATGTTGTGTTTTTTTAATTGAAGGCAAGAACCTCCACCAGCAAAAAGATTATGACTTACTTTATTATGATACTTTATTGGGGTGGTTTGGAACTGAACCTACAATATCTTTGAAGTTAAGTCTGTATTTATAAAGAATACCTAAAAAGGAAAAATATGTATAAAACTGTTTCTTAATAGAACTTTTAAAAATGATTTTTCTCAAGGATATGTCTTTCCCACTAGGATTTGTATTAATGACCTGAAGATCCTTATAAGACCAGGAAACCTCTCTGGCATTGGGGCTTAGAAGCACAAGCCCTGGGCCAAGAGAACTAAGTTCAAATCCCTTGGCTTACTTTAGCTCTATGACTCTGGACCAATTATGTCACCTCTCTGTGCCTCAAGTTCCTCATCTGCAAAATGGGGGAAACGATGGTTCCTGGGTCACAGGGCTATTGTAAGGATTAATGAGATAACATGTGTCAAGACCCTAGGCTAGTGCTAGGCAATAAGCATTACTAGTAAAATAAGAATACAAACAAAATATGTAATATATTATTTGATATAGTATAGAAATATAATAATGAAATATATGATATGTAATTAAAATGAAAATATAACAGGAGATGTTGTGTACAACCCCTACCCCCACCAGCCAAATGCTTCTGAACAGGCCCTGATTGGTAAGGCCAGATTAGGCAGAGCTGTTTTCATTTTTCAACAGTGCATCAGCATTTTCCCATGGCTACCTCATTCTCAAAAGTATCATTTTTTTAAAGATCTTATTTATTTATTTTCAAAGAGGGGGAAGGGAAGGAGAAAGAGAGGGAGAGAAACATCAATGTGTGGTTGCCTCTTACATGGCCCTCACTGGGGACCTGGCCCTCAACCCAGGCATGTGCCCTGACCGGGAATTGAACTGGCAACCCTTTGGTTCACAGCCTGCGCTCAATCCACTGAGCTACACCAGCCAGGGCACAAGTATCATTTTTAACATGTGCCTGATGCTCTATCAAGTCTGCTGCCCATCAGCCACTCTGGGTATTCAGTCATTTTGCTGCTATGAAGACTCCAGCAGTACTTTACCTTCTTGACACCTATGGGGCTTCCCCCCTGGGGTCTCAGTTCCTCTGTTGATCTGTGAGTTGCTGACTGAAGAGTTGGGTGTAAGGAAGACTTCACAGGTAGGGAGGGAGAGTGGCAGCCTTGGATCATCACAGAATCTTAAAGACTATCGAGGTTCCTGGAGAGCATTATGCTAAGTGAAGTAAGCCAGGCGGTGAGGGACAAATACCATATGATCTCACCTTTAACTGGATCGTGAACAACAGAGACAGAAAGCAAGCAGGGCATGGACCGAGACATTGAAATTAAGAACAGTCTATCAATGGCCGTGGGGGAGTGGGGAGGGGACAATGGGGAGAGGCGTTTTCAGGAATCAC